>LPNX011117491.1:369936-404442 GCA_001517045.1 Pseudotsuga menziesii
CATGGCAAAGTTCAGAAGGAATATTTCTCAACCAGGGAAAGTATGTGGTAGAGATATTGAAGAGATTCAATATGTTGGAATGTAAAGTCATGGCCACACCCATGGGCTCCAACCTAAAGCTGTTAGCTGATGACTCATTAGAGTTAGTGGATGTGACTCACTACAGACAGATCATTGGGTCATTGATGTACTTAACAAATACCAGACCAGACATTTGTTTTGCTGTGAACACCTTAAGTCAATATCTTGTTCAACCAAGACGGGTTCACCTAGTAGCTGCAAAACATGTGATGAGATATCTGAAAGGGACTATAGACTTTGGTCTATACTATGATGGTAGCCATGAGTATAGATTGTATGGCTATACAGTTGCAGATTGGGCTGGAAGTATCTCAGACAGGAAAAGCACATTAGGTATATGCTTTTGGTTTGCTATGAGTTCATGGTTTAGCAGGAAACAGTCCAATGTTTCTCTTAGCACGGTTGAAGCAGAATACATAGCAGATTGCTCTACTAAGTTGTGAAGCCATATGGCTTCAGAAGCTGATATCAAGTCTCCTTGACCTGAAGATGGACACTACAATGATTCTATATGATAACCATAGTTGTGATGACAAAGGACCCTGTGTTCCGACGTAACACGTAGAAATCTGGTATTTCTACATACAAGATAAGATGCAGATGATGATATTGTAGATGCAGATGATGGTGATTCAGTATTTCTATACTGAATATATAGATGATGATGATTTCAGTATTCCCATACTGAAGATATAGATGATATTTCAGTATTTACATACTGTAGATACAGAAGATGGTGATTCTGTATTTCTATACTGAATATATAGATGATGATGCTTTCAGTATTCACATACTGGAGATACAGATGGTGATAGATCAGTATTCAGATACTGAAGATGTAGATGATGATGGTTTGGATGATGATGTACCGACGAAGCCTCTGCCTCGAGTAGAGTTCGAACACTTTCGAGACCAGCTTGGTGTTGTTCGGAAAGACTTTCCTCGAAAGGGGGAGTAGTGATGTTGCAGTGGGATTGTATCATCCTTGGGCATTTGCCCTAAAGTGATCCGGAGACCACGGTCCTCGAGAATGAAGAGGGATTGTATCATCCCGGGACATCTGTCCATAATAGATCTGGTGACCTCGGTCATCGAGAACGTGATGGGATTGTATCATCCTTGGGAACCTTCCCTAAAGTGATCTGGAGACCTCAGTCTTCGAGAATGAAGAGGGATTGTATCATCCTGGGACATCTGTCCATAATAGATCCAGTGGCTTCGGTCCTCGAGAATGTGGTAGGATTGCATTATCCTTGGACTCAAGTCCTAAAGTGATAGGGAGTGATTATCTCGTAATTGTATCCGGTGACTTCGGTCGTCGAGAATGTGGTAGAATTGCATCATCCTTAGACTCAAGTCCTAAAGTGATAGGGAGTGATTATCCCATAATTGTATCCGGTGACTTCGGTCATCGAGAATGTGGTAGGATTGCATCATCCTTGGACTCAAGTCCTAAAGTGATAGGGAGTGATTATCCCGTAATTGTATCTGGTGACTTCGGTCGTCGATAATGTGGTAGGATTGCATCGTCCTTGGACTTAGTCCTAAAGTGATAGGGACTGATTCTCCCGTAATCAATCCGGTAACTTCGGTTGTCGAGAATGTGGTGGGATTGTATCATCCCTGGACTTTAAGTCCAAAAGTGATCCAAATATTTTTTGTCTTTGAGTTGTGGATTGCAGGTTGTTGCTGATGATGATGATGACATACGGATCGAAAGATCAGAGTATGATGATGATGACGTACTGATCTAAAAGATCAGAGTATAATGATGACGCACTATGATGATGATGTTTCTGATCGAAAGATCAAAGTATGTTGATGATGTTTCTGATCGAAAGATCAGAGTATGATGATGATGTTTCTGATCGAAAGATCAGAATGTGATGATGATTATGATCGACAGATCAGAATATGATGATGATGATGTTGCTACTGATCGAGAGGTCAAAGTACTGAAGATGTTGTTGTTGATCGAAAATTCAAAATGCTGAATATGTTGCTGATCAAAAGGACAAAATGCTGAAGATGTTGTTGCTGATCGAAAAATCAAAGTGCTGAAGATGTTGCTGATCGAAAGTTCAAAATGCTGAAGATGTTGTTTCTAATCAGACAATCAAAGTGCTAAATATGTTGCTAATCGAAAGATCCAAGTGCTGAAGATGTTGTTGCTAATTGAAAGATCAAAATGCTGAAGATGCTGTTGATCAAAGACTGAAGATGTTGCTGATGATGAAGATTGAAGATTGAAGATGAAGACTACATGATGTTGAAAAGCTTCCAATGATTTATAGATGTGTTACCCTGCTGATGTTGATGATGTCCCCCATCTCTGCTCTTGTTGTTGTTGATGTAGAATACCCTTCTCATTAAGGGGGAGTGTTGAAATATTGTAACTTCGAAGAATATTCTTTATGTATCTTTTGTGGTCCCCGATGGTCCAACCGGGAGAACCATTTGTATTTCATTGTACCCCGATGCTCCTAATCGGAAGAACTAATAAGAGTCATGAGGTAGTCCCCTCAAATTGTAAAGGTGGGTCATCAGCACCCCAGTATGGTTACTTGAGCCTACATGAGTTAACTTAAGCCGATATGTTAATTGAGTAAACTTTAAGTGAACGGATGAATATAAATAGAGGTGTAGTGCTCCTCACTTGTGAGACACACACTCACTTGGAATAGCGCACTTGTGGAGGAGAGAAGTTGTTGGAGAAGGAGGAGAATCAGGTTTTTGATCTCCCTGTTGGTTTTACCTTTTTCCCTTTTTGGGGCATCTATATTGAGGAAGCTTTTACTGGGTTTTTCCCTTTAGGGTTTTCCCAGGATAAATCTGTGTTGTTCTTGTGATGCTGTTTCTTTTAGTGATCCTGTTTTATATGCTTTTATTATGAAAAATGAAATGATATACTGATGTCTTAGTTAAGCATATGAAAATTTAACAATGATTTCCCAATTCAATATGAAGAAAACGAGAGTGGCATTGAGTACGACTGAGGTAGAGTACATTGCAGCTTGTTCAACTAGTTGTGAGGCATTGTTGCTTCAAAAGCTACTTGCATGATTGTTTGATCTTGAGTTAGGGATGACTTGTACTTTCTGCAACAATCGTGTGTTTCATGACAATTCGAAGCATATCAAGATCAGGTACCATTATATCAAAGATATGGTATAGAGAGGAGCAATGAATCTCCAGTATGTTGTGACAGATGAGCATATAATTGATGTGTTGACCAATCCTCTATCGAGAGTGAAGTTTAAGTACTTGAGGGACACGCTTGGAGTTGTCCAGATTGATGTGCCTTGAATGAGGGATCAGTGAGCGACATAACATGTGTGAGATGCAGGTAGTCACCTAGTGATGTAATTTGTGCTCCTGGGCAGGTCTCCACTTGAGGTGATGTTGTAGTGGGTAGTCACTTCAGTGACGTAATGTGTACTCCTAGATTACACTCACGAGGATGTAGTAGGTAGTCACAATGGTGACATAATGTCCTTACTACTTGTGCTATGTCGAGCAAGACACATGTGCGAAGACACATGAAGTCACTCCTGGGTTGATATCCACATGATGTGACATGGTAGCGGGTAGTCACTGGGTGACAAAATGTATATTCTTAGGCTACACTCATGAGTGTCATGTTGTCTTGATGTGTGAAGATGTAGGTAGCACATTGTGACATGACGTGTGCTCCTGGGATGTTCTCCACTTGATGTGACCTGGTAGCGGCTAGTCACCGGGTGACGCAATGTGTTCCTAGGCTACACCCACGAGATGATCTAGATGTGACATGGTAGCAACTGGTAGTCACTTTAGGTGACGTAATCTGTATTCCTAGTCTACACTTATGAGATGTTAGTGTGGTAACGCAGGTAGTCACTTGGTGACGTAATTTGTTCTCTAGGGTTGTTCCCACTTGATGGCTTGCTCATAGAAAACTTCTTATGATGTATATTTTTGGGAGATGTCAGAAGTCAATGGTATGATTACAAATTTGTAGCAGTTGTAATGATGATGGTCATGTTAAAAGAATATCTTCCTTGCTAGGAAGGAGTGTTGAATAATGTGTAACTTTAGAAGATATTCTTCTTGCATTCTTGACATGTCATTGTTGTATTATTATTGTACTCCCTTTCGAGATATTATTATTGTAATCAATCGTTTAAAGAACCTTGAAAGAATCAATGTAACCCCTAGTAGTTGGGTCCACCCGAAAGAATCTTGAAAGATCATATTATATTTTACCATAGGAAGTCAACCCTGGCAGTTAGAGAAGTCGACCCCATAGCGGGGAAGTCACTTGGAAGACAAGTATAAATAGAGAGGGTGCACGTCTCATTTGGACACATCACTCACTCAAGCATGTTCGCTAGTGAGAGATACAGAAAAGAACAAGTTCGCTTGGGAGAAGAGTAGTTGCTTTCTAAAGACATCTTTTATTGGGTTTTCTATGTTATCTTATTCTCGTGATCTTTGTGTGGAAGAGATTTTAGCTCTTGGATTGTTCTAGAATACATTGAACTTATTGAGGAATCTATACTAAATAAGTTTGCGGGGTTTTTCTCCCTTGAAGGATTTCCTAGAGGAAAATCTTTGTGTACTCTTGTTTTGTTTTGTTTGTTTTTCTTTTAGTAATCCTATTGTTTATGGTTGTTGAGATATAATGCAAATTATTTGAAGATCTAATATAACAATACTTGAAGTATAAAAAATTCTAACATTCCTCACCCTTGTTCATCGCTTCATTAGCATTCTTAAACCCTAGCGAAATTAGTCCCAATTCTTAGAGCGTGCAAACCCTAAAAGATTCATTTTTTAATCCCTTACGAATTTTGTGTTGTAAATAGTGGCATAGAGTATATAAAGTCTTTTGATACCTATATTTCTATTAGGATTGATCCTCTATGAGCCCTTAGTGCCAGGAATGGTAATGCATTTTGTGGATCTTTCAATGGAGAATCTTAATGACCATTTTTTTTATGAAATAAAACTAGTGAAAAATAACAAATAGTAAAAGCTATTGAATTTTTTTTAAATAAAACTAAAGATAACTAGTAATAAAAGGTAAGATCATTTTCAAAGAAATTAGAAATAAGATCATCACCATTTTTAAATATCTATATGGTTGAAAATAACAAAATGTTATTTCCTTCTCTTCTCTTTTCTAACTTTCATTCAACCGTGTAAAGATCATATTTATTTTCTTAATTTTGAAAAGTTCGAATTAACGTTTAATTTAAAAACCATGAAAATATTGAAAAGAGACGTAAATTTGGAAAAATAGGAATTCTTGAAGTCTTTTATTATCTTATTTGTCTTGTAAATGCACACATACATTAAATGTGATTTCTACTTTAATAGAATGATGGATTTGATTAATTTTTTTAACATTGTAAAAATATTTACTCAAACGATGAATATTTCCATGACTTATTGACAACGACCTTCCATAACATCTTTGACCACGTAATCAAATTTCCATATTTAATCATTTTGTTTTTGGGTTACATGCAATGACTTAAGGGAACTCGACAACAATCTTTAATACCATGGCATTTTCTTAATAAATCACAAAACTCATCAAACACTAAGAACATATCAAGATTGAGAAAGCTAATTACAACATCAATCACACCATCGAGGGCTAACCAAAAGGGTGACAACTAATTAATAAAATTTTGAATATTCAAAACACCCTTAACAAAAATCAATCAAGTCATTAAGGGTCGCTTTTTTTGTCATTTTATTGGTATGTATGTTAGTATAGATTCATTTTAAAAGAGATCTAGTAAGCTTCGAAAGGGATCAAATCTCTTGAGATGTAAATATGTTTTAAAGTATGCAGTTGTAAATGTTTTAACTCTAATTTTAGCTTATATGTTATTATTTTATAATTTTTATTTTTTTTAAATGACACATGTCAACTCTAAAATGAGCACGGAAGGAGTTACACATCTCAAATTTATCTAATTTCTGTTATATATATGTCGTTATAAATGTTTTAACTCTAATTTGATTTAACCCAACATGTTATTATTTTACATTATTTTATTATTTTTTTAAATAACAGATATCAACTTTAAAATGAACAAAAAAAAGTTACACATCTTTCTTTATTAAACTATAAAATATATCTCCTACACACCATCAATGTATCCAAATCTACCATTTTTTTAGTAGATATTTCTATTATCCTTCCATACCATTTCAAGAACATTATGAGACTGCACCAAATATCTGGAATATTACATAAAGCCAGATAACCATAGGATTGGAATTTGATTTTAAAGCGTTTTGATAAAAGGATCAATCGTCACGGGTTCAAGCCTTGAGTCCTCTAGGGTTAGGCCTTCTGCTAGGATGGCCGACGGTTTACCACCTCTACCATCCACAAATGTGGGGAAGTATTGTTGGGTTTCCCGTGGATCTTTCCATTTGAAAAAAAGATAAAAAGATCAGCCAATGGAGTTGGCGATGGCGATGGCTGTCCATGAGAGGCCGATTAACTTTTGCAAAATCGGTCCCACATAATTTGTTTGTATATTGCCTTTTGTTAAGTAAAGTTCCCAGATCTATACTTCAATGCGCATCCATAGGAAAATATTTCATTTTATATGGTCTGGTTTGAGTGATAAACAAAAATATCATCGTGTTTATTGGCAAAGACTTTACTTTATATGGTCTTGTTTATAGACTATTATATATACGTAACTTTTTTACTTAATAATAAAATATAGCTATTTTTATGTATGGAAAAAAAAATTTAATAACACGGGCAATCAAAGAAAACGTCCTACCTCCTAAAGCCATGACTCATAATCCATACACCCCTAACATATTAAAATGACTCATATTCACATAATCCATACACCCCTAACATATTAAAATACTTCAATAATAAAAAACATTGGAAGACACAAAGAGTAAATGTGATCGAGCCTTATAGATCATTCAAACCCACCAAAGAATGAATGCAACCACAATTAACTATGGGAATTAATGAATCCCAATGATCAATTTTATAGGCACACATGCAAATGATGGTCAGATCATGTAAGGGTAAAGAGGATCATACGAAAGAGTAAGGCGATGACCTGGATCGAGGATAGTGGGAATGTTCAATATGGGGGAGGTTAGACTAAGAGATGTCTGGCAAGAGGAGCTAGAGGGAAGTTGACATGGAAGTAAAAGTAATCTCTGAAAATGACACTACTAAGAAATGATGCTAATTGTAAAATGAACAAGTCCTTTCACATAAACGATCATATTATATATATATATAATCAGTGTGGATGGGCCAAAGAATTAATGTGGATCGTGTAATTGGAGTCAACCCCATCAATTAAAGTAAGACAAAAAGGGTTTCATGTAACCACACGTGACCTTGGTCCTATGATAGTAGTATAAAGTAATTAATTGGCATACATCTAGTCTATCTAGTGGGGTTTTATATACTTTTACTATTAATACAAATCTGGGTAGTTACAGATTAGCCATGAGGTGTAGTTTATTTGGTCTTTGTGGGGTTTAGACTTCATGAGGTCTCATGTTCAAACCTCATGGTTAGCGGTAGCAATGGTTGGACGATGTGGAGGTTTGATGGCCGACCGTGATAGAAGTCCGGTTTCGATTCTTGCGGGGGAGGTGCGGAAAAGCATACCGCACCCCAAAAAATTCATGTACGACTACGGTGGCTGGTCGTACTCCTGTTGTTACCACCAGGTCTGAGCGCTGGTCGCGGCCCATGAGTTTGGTATCCACATAGTACAGTTTCGCTGGACGACATGAAGAGATTCTCATAATTAGAAAAAAAAAATTTAAAAATCGGTAGCTACGGATTAAAAAGCAATAAAAGAGTGCCATATGGACAGTTAATTAGATTAAATCAATCCCAACTATACAAGTAAGAGATGCATGATAAGTATCACACGCATGAGGATAGTGTAGATGAAAGTGCTCCATGCCAAGAGTTTCAATCGTTCAAACCTAATCACCTTTCAATGCTATGTCTATAAAAGAAGGTACCTAAAGTGAGTAAAAAATGAAAATTGAGTAAGATTAATGACATTTGACACATAGCATTGTCCCTTTTTAAACGTAATTCATCAAAATGACTTACAATTTCATCAAACCATTGGGACACAAGGTTTAGGTTTTGAGGTGAAAACGTGCTTCATAAAATATCTATAAATAGGGTTTTAAGCATTCACCAAAATGACTTAAAATGTCATTAAATTTAGTATTATTATTGGGATATAAGTTAAAGTGTGGGGATTAAAAAGCATTTTAGTAATTTTTGGGAGTAAAATGATTGAAGGTTTAATAGCTTAAATGGTGAAGAGGTAAGTTTTGCACTCTCCTCGTAGGTTTAATTACCTAATGAGACATTAGCAAGTTGTGATAAGGTTAGAAGGGTATGTGCTCCCTAAAGTGGGACCCTCTTATTGGGTGTCTCCAGACATATCAACCTTTGCTAAGTCACAAGTTATTGATATATCTGACTTGCAAGCTATTGGACACACTCTTGGATTATAATGGTAGTTGTTGGCTTTGAACCTAGGCATCACCTAGGTAATCCCATCGAGTTATTGATTCTCATGGTTAAAAAAAATGCAAGATAATGCAAAAGTAATTAGAAAGTTATAAAAATATATAGCAATAATATGTTTAAAAATAGTATTTTCAATAATATTATTTTACCTTTTAATTTATTAAAATTAAATGTTTCTCTTACAAAAAAAATTTGACATAAAATAAAATTTAAAATAAACTAAATATTTTTTTTACTTTTTGTAAAGTTTAATAAATCAAAATTATTATTAATAAATGTTAATAACATTATTATACACACACAAGTACCATGGATAGATTGGGTGGTTAGGAGCATTTATTGTGATGCTCAACATGGAGGATTAAATCTAGCTAGCAACATCTTATTGTGGACATTGAGGATACCTTGATTCTTTGTGAATAGCAGATGTCTATTATTTCCATGAATGTACAAAACAATACATATAAACTATTTTCAAATACTATAAGCCAAATGAATGTTGGACTCAGTATTATACAACCTCCTAAAAACTAAAATTAACCTAAAACAATAGTATTATTTTTCTTTGTGATTTCATTTTCATTATTTATAAAGTATTTTTTCAATTGGAAATATGCCAACGCCTCCTATTCAGAAGAATCAAGGTATGGCCAAAATTACATGTCTAGTCAAACCATGTCATAGTCGATACATAGGGACTCAACAAGAGCATCGTGTCCCTTACAAGAATTGAACCTGGGTGGGGAGGGTCACAATAATTCCTCCCCACCTAGATGCGGGTGGTTATGTGTCCTCTTGAAGGGAGGGAGTGATCGACGAGACACACAGTTGTCTCCGACGTCACTCCCCTAACATCACCTCGCCATCCTCATAAATGGTTTGGGTTGGCCTCCATTTCAAGCGACACGGGCTCTTCAACCTCATAATGGGAAGTGACCTCCCCTCCATCACCTGGTACCTCGCCTCCACATGCAGAGTTATTATGCCTATAGATCCGTGCCTCCCTCTTTTGAGCAGTCTCTACATTGTTGTTCACCTCATTTTATCCCTTCCTGAGCAATTCTGCGAAGGCCGAGCATTTTGCAGTGTCCGGGGTGATCGAGGAATGCTCTAGTTTTTGGTCTCATGCAATTGTACTCTCTATAGACCCTCAAAATTCTCTTCACCTAGAATTTCTGGTCAAGCTGATAATGTCGCGCAGACTATGTGCCATGCCTAGACGAGGTCGTGGTGGCCACGACACTGCAAACGAGCGCCCCAGAAATTTTGCGACTCAAGCCAACATGAATGGTTATGACATTGAAATTCCTGATGCTCTACGCCAACTCTTAGATGATTGGGAGGATGAGCTTACTAGTGCATAATCTACGGCAAATAGGACGGTTTTCTGGCAGTGAAATTTTTGGGTCATAAAAAATTTACTAGCTCGGCTCTTTCTTCGCCTTACTGGCTCTCAGAATGAACCCCCGACTCCTTCAACGGTTCCCATGAACATTGAACAACCCCCCCCCCCCCCCCCCCCCCCCCCCCCCCNTCAAAAGGAATCCCTCCAGCAATGAGGAAGACACTAGCAGTGATGAAGACACCAATAATGAAGCCAAGAGTCCCGGGGATATGGATGGCAAAGCACTTGTCAACCTACCCACTCCCCCAGCGGCCGGTGGCCCCAATTCTCAACTCAGATTCGGCTTTGGAGTTCCTATCGTAGAGGAGCCTCCCTCCTAGCCTTAAGTCCAGGTTTCTGGGTTTTATGTTTTCTTATTTTTCCATGGTTATCTTGGACACATACTTTCATGTTTGTTACAACAATTATTTTCAGTTTTTTTGCTTTTATACGGTCAATTTTGACATTACAGTGATCAATTTTTCGTGTCATAGGGAGGATCATTTTGATTGTAACAACCTGAATTCCCCTGAGGGGCATGTCTTCACTCTCTTTTTGTTACATTCTACTTGCAGAGATGCCACTATGGATTGTATTTTTTACTGTATTACTATTTTAATTCAATAGATTAGCATTTGAACTTACCAAAAAAAATAATCATTCCTCCCAACCACCCAAACTACATCCAATGGACATTTTATAAAGGGTTGCCAATAACTACAATTTTATCTCAAACCGATACATGTGTTGTCCAATGTGCTTCCCAAAAGTTATCAACTCCACACTACAAATTATTTTTAAAACAAAATGTCACGTAGTCACTTTGGCCACAATTCTTATGCTTCTTCTTCAATAGAATGGATAACTTGAGGGAATTGAAAAATGGAACTTCAAAAAATTGGCATTCCTTCATTCTACTTATGATCAGTATCGCTTTTATTGAATGATGGTGTCTCTATAACTACAATGATACTTATAAAATTTTGAAAATACTTATTTTGTTTACCTATTTTATTTTCCCTTCATAATTTTTTAGATTGTTATTTCATTTCATAAAAGGTAATATTATAATTAAAAAATAAAATATAGTTTTTTATTATTAATTGTTTTTTTATTTTAAAAATAATTTAAATAATTATAAGCCAAATATGAGATCTTTTCCTTTAAAATAGAAATAATCATAAATTCAACTCTTTTAATTTATAAAAGTTAAATTATATAATCACTACAATAATTTACCCACTTATCATTCATAAATCATGAAAAATACTCAAACAAACAAATTTATATGAGATTATGCCCTTAAAAGCATCAATCATTATACTTACTTTAAATCCCATCATTTAAAAAATAATACTTACAACTTTTAGGTTTTGTAACTATCTCATTGTTCCTCAATTTAAATGGAAAATGTCAAAATGAGACTTACACTATTATGAAAATGAGACTTACACTATTATCTATTTCGTGTTCATTTCATTTTTGCTACACTTCTACTTGTTCCACCCCACCACTCATGGATGGATAAGGCATACGATTTTCTAAATACTATCCACTCTACTTCTTTAGAAATGGAATGATGTTCGACGATGCAAGTTAAAAAAACACTTAATTAAACTCTTTCCAATTCACTTATTTTACTCATCCACTTAATAATTTTGAAAAATTAATAATTCCACTTAACACACAAATGCCTAGAGGTCTTAAGTGATGTCGCTTGAAACACGTTCACTTAAAAGGATTTGCAAAGTTATAAAAAAATTCAATGGCAATAAGATCGAACTCTTCACTTGATTGAAAGCTGGAATAATAAAGGTCTTAGATAATAAAAGATTCTACTTTCCCAAAGTGATATTGTTTGTAAGTTTTCTATGATAATTTCTTTTATATTAGCCTCAAGGGTTAGTTCAATTGGTAAGATGTGCGTACACTCTCTTGGTTCGGGGGAGGTCACGGGTTCGAGCCTTGAGTCCTCTGGGGTTAGGCCTTCTACTAGGAGGGCTGACGGTTTACCACCTCTACCATCCACGAATGTGGGGAAGTATTGCTGGATTTCCCATGGATCTTTCCATCTGAAAAAACAAAAAACAAAAATTCTTTTATATTAAAACGAAAATGCTTCAATCGAATGATTTAAAAAAAAATAAGTTAGCCACTTTATAGAATGGAATGACTCACGTATAATCATGCTTTTAATGAACTATATATATATATAATTTAAATTTAGAAATTGTGAGGGTTATATTTATATAAATTTTAAAAATTGTTTTGATTTATTAATTTTATTGAGCAATTTTATTAGAGATTGAGCTTATATTTAACTAGATTGCATGTCGTAGCTTTTTATTGACAAAATCCTCTCTACTCATGACTACTTCAACATAATAGTTGTGATTCCCTCTAAATCTTTCCCACGTCAATAATTACATTCCATTCTATACCTTACCCCAAATTCTACACCAATTTCACTTCCACGGCAACATTATGATTCTCAAAACTATATCCCAAAGCTTTTAAACTCTACCCCAAAGGTTACAATGCCAAAACATGTTATCTATGGTATGCCCATTTCCCTCCTTATCACTCCAGAGGAAATATAGTAAGAATCATTTCACAATTTAACCCTAATTAAATTACTCTTACCAGAATCTCATGAACCTAATAAGATCAAGTTGTCCTTATTCTATGATTAGTCTTTAGCATGCCCAACCTCCATCTTCAACATTAAAATGCTCAAAAAGAGGCTTAATTCACTCTAATGGCTACAATATACCATATCTACCACATAAAAGGATGTTGGATAAACAAGAGATGAAATCATAAACCACAAGTCATAAGGGTGTTTACCATAATAGTCTAGCAAATACCATGTGGATGCCTATAGGGAATATTTATTTTTTTCAATATGTATTTTAGTATAATGGTAAATAATTGGGGTAGGGGACTTTAAATTTGTGCGGTAGCAAAAATTGTGATTATCGATACATTTTTTAATGAAAAATGGTAATTTTTCAATAATGGATTATTAATAATTATAGATCAATTGCTAGTAAAGGCCCAAAGAAATAAGAGGAGTATGTAATAAATTCTAAAAAATAGGGGTAACTTTTATAAGCCCTTTTGATCACTTTTTACTGAATGACCCCTTTGTGCTACAAGTGTTCCTTAACTATGTGGAAGTATACATCATATCAAGAATTGGAAGCATGTAAGTTCACACACATCAATCTATTATACAAAATAAGAATTATCGTCTCTATATAAATGTCACATCCCCTCCTGTCCAAGAGGACACGACTACGACACTATTGCTGCTATCAAATGGGCGATCTAGCCCATAACATAAACACAAAATGCATTGAACACAAAATACATAAACATATGCGTTGTAGATGTAAACACACAATAGAATCAAAAACTCATTCATTCAACACATTCAACATGTTCATAATTCATAAATCAAGCAATTATAGTTCCAGAGGTAAATACACAAGAGAAAGAAAAGTGAACACTTATCTGGTAATTGAGTTGGCCCGCAACTAGCTATGTCGTTGCAACGTTCCACCCAACCATAGGCCAGTGTGCTCATGAATCTCTCAGCAACACTGCCACCCCCAAGCTGGGCATGATTTCACAAGGCACTAGGGAACAACAGGCTCACACATAGCCAAAACCATACATCCACAGTCAAACCAACACACCGTTGGGTTTCACAGACTGTCCAACCAAGCCAATAAGAAATTGGGTTTCACTGGCTGCTAAGGCAACAAACCAACAACACATGGGTTCCTTGGACTCACTCAGCCCAAGCAAACTTTACATCAAACACCCAGTCAATCAATTAACCGATGGTTCCTTGGACTTACCCATCCAAGCCAACATGCTAATCAAACACAGACAACCATTTAACATATGGGTATTAACAAAACGTTCTTGGGCAACCAAAACAGAATGACTGAGGGGAAAAAAACCCTGCATGAGAAAATCCAATTCCAGGAATCGTTCTTGGGAAATATGGGAGCAAACTCGACCACCATAAACCTCCAAATTGTAAATTAGAACACATAAAACGTTTCTGGGCATAACAAGAGCAAATACGACCTCCATTCACCCACAAATCGGGAAATCATGATTCCCTAACCACTGAGCAACACACCAACAGATTTATGGGTATGGAACAATGAGGAAACAACATAAATTATGAGGGGAAATCAACCAGCAAGCCCCAACTGTGTGAGGGAGACAAAGACGACCCTAACAACACCAAAAATGTGAATCCCCGCTGCTTATGCACTCAACAACATAAAAATGACTTCCCAACCATGGGGAATAATGGAGAAACTATAGAAAACGTGAGGAAATCTCCCAACTTACTCACAAGGGAAAACGACCTCCTCAAACCCCAAAATTGTGGCCCCTTTCTTCCCATTTGCCCAACAACACAAAAAAACAAATTCTGTGCATGGAGAAATGAAGAAAAACAACAAATCGTGAGGGAGAGAGATAGCTCAACAAGCTTCCCCTGCGTGAGAGAGCCTCCACGTGAATGATAATGTGTGAGGAATGGAATATGTGGGTGGATAATGGCTTGGGCATGCATTTCCAAGCATTTTCTTGCCCCACAAGTAAAAAACTAGGTGACTTCCCAAATTCGAATTTGACCTCCATACATTTCCCATCCCAAGGTAATAACTTCCTTCACCAACTTTAGATGACTGGGTATAAAAGACAAAAAGGGTAGTTGACCACTTTATGGGTTTTCCCTTAGACATTTGGCTTTTCCCCATTGGCTCAAGGGTTTGATTACCCCCCCCCTATCCTTGTGAAATCATGCCCCCATATCTTTAATGTTGCGACACATAGCTAGTTGTGGTATTTTTATATATTTGCATTTTACATGATGTCTCAAACATATTGTGCCTGGATAGCACATAAACCATCGGCATCAATTTTAATCGTCGATGCATAAGACACTAAATCCATGGCGAGGCCTTTTCCTTAAGCTCTACACCATGATCAAATAAAAATATTTATATCATATGTAATTCAATACCATGGGGTCAAAACCGAGGTGTTACAGTAAACTTCAATAAATATAGTGGCTACCAAGGAACAATTTTTCACCCAACCATATGTATTTTCATAGTAATTCCACCCTAAAGCTAAATCTATGAATAATAACAAGAAGGTAAATTATCTCACAAGATCAATTTTCATCGGTATATATTCACAAATACATACAATAAGTTATCAACCGACATGTGAAGCACATGAGATGATAACAATTCTAAGCATCCTCTAATAGCATCACTAGAATAAGGCTCAAAGGGGTTGGATCTAGTGGTGAAGAGCGAGGAATTTTTCATTAGTAGGCAAGGTTCAATTCCAATGAGGGCCAAACCTTGAGACATATGGGGGACCTTGAGGTAGTGCTCAAACACGTGGTTTCATTCAGAGAGATTGTATTAAATGATCTTATGACCCGTGACACATAAGTGGATCAAACCCCACCCCCTTGTCCTTCTAACATTTGGTCAATTTTGGTTATCTCATTCAGTTAAGGTGTGGGTCTCATGAGCAGGGTGACAGGGGTTCAATTTCCCTTACGGGTAAGCTAGTTGGGAGGAGACACCCAAAATCCTTTCCAATTGAAGTTTGGTGTGGTTAAGATTGGGTGTGATCCTTGGGTGATTTTGATGGTTTAGATGCCCCTGGTTCATGGTTTCTTAGACCAAAGTCCACTCCCACAAGTTAGGGAGATTCTAGAAAACAAAAAAATCACTAGAATAATTAGTTAAACAACTTTTCTACTTAGATGTGAGATTTGAGCATCCCTTGCAAGCATTTGCATTGGAAAAGAGCTTGACCCTTGTTAACCTACATAAAAATGCTATTAAATTGTGATGACAACCTATTTTTATTATTATTATTATTATCTCAACCCATCACTACCATCCCTCCATGGAAGTGAAAAAGATTGGGTAACATGTAATCCAACTTGCCACAAAATCCCTTCACTCAAATGGGTCCTCATAAACATGGATCAACATGAGTGTTCATCATGTAACCATCACATAATGGATACCAACGAAATTCAACCCTCTTGGTAATACCAACAAAAGTTATCATACCATCTATCCATGGAAGTGCAAAAGATTGGTCAACATGTAATCCAACTTGCCACAAGTTCCCTTCACTCAAATGGGTCCTCATAAACATGGATCAACATGAGTAATCATCATATAACCATCACATACTGGATACCAATGAAATTCAACCCTCTTGGTAATACCAACAAAAGTTGTCACATGAGGGAGCAACAAAAAATGGAACACAATATGAACAGCCTTTATTCACCCTCACATGGTGAATATATTATAGGTTGGGGGTAAGTATGCATGAAAACACGAGGCATCAACTTCCACTCCAATCTTGATATATTGGCCAAACTACCATTCATATCCTTAAAGAGGAGTTTATTTTTTTTCCATGAAAAAACATCATAATTCATTGTATTAATATTAAATGATATTGTTCAAAATAGGCTTGTAGCCTTAAATATGTCATCATCAACAATTATATTTCAGAATATGCCTGAAACTGTATTTCAAATTGACCTATTTGATACATTGCATTAGATCAATAGACTTCCTATATCTGGTTTACTCCTATATGATGTCTCAATACTTGAAAAGTATGTGCCAAGAATATCAAGCTGATAAAGGATGTATTATATAAATATCAAAAAACCAATAAAAAGGAGATGAAGTAACCATGCCATTCTCAGACTCAATCTATGCTCAATATGGAAGAGGTCCCAATTCAATCTCATCGACAATATCCTCAATATAAACTTCTCATTGCTTCCATAATCCTTACCCTATTTGAAGACCCAGTTTTGATAGAGAGTCTGCCTCTATATTTCTTTCTCTATAAATGTGATGAAAACAAATACATTGAAAAATACCAATATCTTTGAGAATGTATTCAAAAAGTGGCCTCAAGTAGATATTCTTAGGGGGTTTCCTCAACTTAAACTATTCAATCACTAACTCTGAATAACCAAAAACCTGTAGTTGGACAATCCCTTTGGTAGAGGCCAATTGTAAAACTAATTTTAAAGCCTTCAATTCAACTTGATTATTTGTGGCCCACCTTATCCTAGCAACATACTTGTGCCAATGATTATATGAAAGGAAGATAATGCCTCCAACACCTCCAATGCCCGGTCGTCCTTGAGAAGCACGATCAAAATAACACCAACTGCCAGATTAATCAATAATCTCCTCCCTTATTGTTCTTTGCTTTGGATTTCCAGAAGACTGAGGAAAATGTTCTAGAATGACAACACTTTTAGAGGCATAGACCAAATGACGAATACAAATATCCTGAAAAGTGGCCTTATTCTTGGGCGAACATAACACCCAAATTCATAGAGTATGTAAAGTCCAGTAATATAAGAATAACTAATTGTCAATCCAAACCTAGAATGCTTCACCAAGACCACCTCCCTGCCAGATGAATTGAATACCAAAGAACCGTGACGCAGGATTCCACGTGTTGTTAAGGTATGAACAATGAACAAATATATTTATAGATTTTGAATCATTAAGATGTAATGGGCATTTTCTAGGCCCACATCCAATTATATTGTTCAGATTGTCCCATATAGGAACCTTTCCAGCCAAGACCAACCATAAGAATAATTTGGACTTTAAAGGGCACTATAGCTTCTAAATGATTTGGCTCCACCATGGATGGTCTAAAAAATATTCCTCTTGCCAAGCCACCTTATACCCCAAACTAGTGAGGTATGAGCCTTTAGTAGCATTCCTTGTCCATGGCAAGATGTTGTCCCTTTGCTTAATGAGAATGTGGCAATCATGAAGATCTTTAATATATCTTTCCCAAGATATCCTATAATCAGCCTCAAAACCCAAATCCTCAACTCTATGACAACTTTTCCCAAAAGGAGTAGTGTTATGATGGTCCTAAACCTTATATAAAAAAATGAAGCCTGTATCCCTCTATAGATCAATCATCAACCCTAGGAGACAATAATCAATAGTGCATCATATCCATGGATCTTGTCCTATCCTAACGTTCTTTCCATTTCCAATATCCCAAGCAATCAAGTTCTCAATGAGATAAAAGGCCCTTATCATATCCTTCTGCATGGTTAAAACATTCATGACACACTTATTCCTAGTTCTGAACCAATCTTCTATAGAAGGAGGGTGGATATCTTTTTGTTGAACGACTTTTACCCATAGTCTATGTCCTTTTAACAGTCTTCAAATGCCTTTAGTAGCCAAAGCTATAGAAAAACATGGATAGTGCTTTAAACCCCATCCCGTAATTATTTAGGGATAGTGAGCTTCCTCCAAGATATCCAGGGAAAAACTTTCTTGTCCTCACCCTCTCTCCATAAAAAGTTGAAACATAAATTCCTATTACTTTCCAAAACACCCGTGGGAACATATGTAATAGAGGCCCAGTAGACAAGAAGAGCCTCAAGAACAAACTTTATCGTCACAAGATTCGACGAATTTGAACCTTCAAGTTCGAATTTTGCCGAATCTCAAGCTGATTTGAATCTAAAGGCAAATTTAATTAAAAAATAAAAATTTTTTGAGCTTGGTTTCTTCACTTAAACCTTGGTTCTAACACCCTATGGTCTTACTACCCTAGTCCCGACTCCCAACCCGCGCACAGAGTTTTTCCTCTCTACTTGTCACTGCTTAGTAGAGAAACCCTCATGCTAGTGCTTAGAGTTCGCAACTCTGTGAGTTTTGATCTCAATGTTCATGAATCACTACTACTGCTCAATCACCAACTCACTGTTTTAGTTACATACTATAATCTATAAGTTCAACTGCAGTCACAAACCCACGGTTCTATTGTGCCGCCATTGAAGACTGAAGTTAATTGCGATAGAAATTAAATTTATTATAGCAGTTGAGCTGAAAGTTGAAACAAACCTTGAGTTGTGTATTTCCAATTCCACGATTAAATTGTTGATGTAACTTTTATTTTATTTTGTATTATAGTTTAGTTATATGTATATATATATATACATATTCTCGAATCTAAAGACGAATCTCAAATGAACCTCATCGAGAAGTTCGAATTTGAATTGAATCAAACGGTCCTCGAATTTGAACCATGTGACTTAGGTCACAAGTATACCCCCTCTAGATAGCCACTTATTACACCATATATTAAGCCTACTTTCAATTCTTCTGATCATTCATACCCAATCCTTTCTCATATAATCATTGGGCTTAATAATAAAGCCCATGTATTTCAGGCCATTATTAATATCAACCAAATCAGAATCAAACTAAGATAAAATCCAATTTGATGTTGCTTGGTATAAATTCATGATGGAAACTGGAGACTTAATCACATTGCAAGGTATACATTTAGCTTCTGAGAAAATATGCATAATTGCTTTGATCTTCACAATGTCCCATCTAGATCCATCAATAAATAGGAGAATATAACCTACAAAAAGTAGATGTGTGATAGATAGATTGTCGCCAATCCTTGCCTCGTTTAGGGCTCCATTAGCTCTAGCATGGAGAAGATATCTGCTCAAACCCTCCACTATCAAAATAAAATAAAAAAACGGGACAAGGGGACAACCTTGTCTTAGTCCTCTTCCAGACCTAAAAAAAGAAGAGGTTGAATCATTAATGAGTATCACAAAAGATATAGACTAAATACGTGAGATAATCCAATTGACCATTAATAGTTCAAAGCCCACCTGAAACAAAATCAATCTAAATAAAGTCCAATTAACCAGATCATCAGCTTTAAAAAGATTAACTTTAAAAAAACAATTAAAATATACTTCACCTTCATAGTGTAAACTAATTCTTAAGCTATACCCATAGCATCATGAATCTACCAACCCTTAAGAATTGACAATATGCTTTGATCATAAATATGCCAACCCTTAAGAAAAGCAAATTGTTTCCATATATAGCGTTTGACAATATGCTTCAAATCTTGTTAGCTATGATTTTCAAATCTTGTTAGCTATGATTTTTGCAGCGTTTCAAGAGGAGTTGGGTGAGTGTTGTTTGTCTCCTCGTGGGTAGGGCCATCTCATTAATTGTCATATATATGCGTGGATTCATTAATACTTTGATATATACGTTTGTGGATTCTTCACTACTTCGATATGTGTTTGTCGTGTGTTACGTCATGACATGTGTAAATTAGGTAAACTCGTGGCCTTCACGTTGATGATATGAAGACAAATATATTCGAGAAAGCAAATAGGTCCAAAAGGGAATCCCAAAATTTTAGAAAAGATCAAGACCATTCCAAAGTAGAATGATCAACAAGTAACGCTCCACAAACTTTAGATATTACTACTCATGTTGAATATGAGAACTCTTGGAGCTCTAAGAGGTCAAAGTTAGATATAACGGTCCACAAACTTTGTGGCCCAAGAAATTACTACTCATATTCAAGGGAAGAAAATGACCCAAAAATTCATGTTTATATGAGTGGTAAACAATGTGGAATCAACTCTTTAATTTTGAGGTATGAGAAGGCTAGTTTGAATGCTAAACTTGTTGAGAATGCTTGGGAGTGTATGTGGGGAAAGAACAATCAATTTCTAATATTTATACTTATAAATATGATAGTATGCCAATACTTTAGGATTATGTGTGCTCATAAAAGTATGTTTGTTTAGCAAGCATTTCAATGAATTTTAGTAATACTCAGCAATAAGGTTTAGTCCAATATATCATATTTTAAGCATACCTCAAATTGATTAGGGCATGTATAAGTAAGATAATAGCCAACCAATTTAGCAGATGGCTCATAAACTACTATATGAAGCTACAATAGTAAGGGTTTAAATGGTGAGTTTTCTTGAATCAATTTAGAGAGCAATGATACTCAGCTTTCAAGTAAACATTCTTTCACATCTGAGTGATGAAGGTAGTGCCATCTATGCACAATGAACTGGAAATATGTGATTTGTACAACATACATTTTTTCATCAATTAAAGCATCCGCTAATGAGCCATTCCAAAGTGTAGTCAACTAAAAATGATATGCCCATCAAATTGTGTACACAACAGGTTTATGTAAGTTTGCTTAACATCATGAGTTGACTTCCAGTATAACCAGTAGTGACATAGTCCTTTGAAAACCATATAAAAAACAGGGAGAAATTAGCGTTGGATACTTATAATATGTAAGGGAATCATAATCTTGGATGTTAACACCCTAGATCATAGATTTTGTTGCAAGAGATTGGGTGGCAGACTCGAGGATTCCATTTAGGATCTAACTAGCTCAGGAACAACTTTTTTTCACAACTATCTTAACTTTTATAGATAAAACTGAGAAAGACTGGCCATGGTCCAATCCAATGCGCTAGTTAGTTCCATAAAAACCAAAAAGTGGTTTTCGTTTGTTGGTGCAGGATGAAAATGAGGCGGAGTGGGAAGGAGATCATGAAAGAACCATAAAAAAAAATGAATTACTTCGGGCCATGTATTTGCTGGTGGACTGTTCAACCATTAAAGTGTCATGCATCCCATCAATGGAGCTCTGAAATAGTTGACTTGTGCTCATTTGATAAAGCATAACAAAGTTGGAACTGGCATCCACAAAAATCGCAGTACTAAACACTATGAAGTTCAACGCCTGCGCATCCCGATAATTATTTTCTTCTCGGCATTCAAATTCCTTGAAGATATTTTTCACTAATTCAAAAATCAAAGCCATCTAAGGCTTCTAAGCATAGATAGACAAACCACCCAAAACATTTGCCATTTTTTCCCATCACAACATAGAAAAATCCCATAGAAAACCCCTATAGAAACCCAAAAATTTGTGAACTAAGAAATAAACATGCATTTAACCCAATTGATCAGTCAACAAATGTAGGTCAACTGGGTAGGATGTTCGTTGAGGTTTGCGAGGTCTGAGATACTGAATAAAGTTCCACTCGCGAAGTAAGGTAAGGAGTTCGGTAGTAGTTTGATTGCCCGGATCTTGTCTTCTGGACATCAACAAATGAAAACAATGCTAGCTTCCGCCATAAGCATTATAACAAGTGTATCATCAATTTGCTCCAGTACTAGCTTCCACAAAAGTGTGTCATCTTCCTTCTAGAGCTCATTCCATCCATTTCCTTGAACCAAAGCCTTTCTCTGAGCTCACATCATATTCTTCTCAGCATTGTTCAATAGTTTGGAACGAAGTCGAGAATAGTTTCACCTCAATATTAGAGACATTCATGTTCTCTAGCCATCCATTTGTTGCAGGTGGCATTGGACTCGTCCATTACTAAGATGCCTCTCCTATTTTACAATCGTATCGCTCAGGATTGCACAACATACCTTCTCCAAGGGTTAGTAGCTATTCTAGTAGGTTGTATTGCTCATTGGGAAGGCCATGGATTCATGGTTTCTTAGCTCCAAAAGAATTATTGGTTCATGTAAGATAAGAGAAAAAATATAAAGATGCAATCTAGAATCGAATGAGGGGAGGCTGGGGTTAAGGGAATTGTATTACTTGGATTCACTCTCTATGAAACTAGGATGGATGGGGATATAAGTAGTATACACACCTTGAATAACTTGAGCGGCCTTGGGATACTTCGATCGATCCAGATTCTCTACGCTTTCTTCTAGAGTAGGAAAGGTGTTTACAATGCTTTTTTGTTTCAAAGTTGTGGAGACCACATTGTTTTCTTCCCCAAACTAAAATTCATGCACCAAATTACTAACCACAGAAAAATACAAGAATTGACATGACATAAAAAAATATAGACACCCTCATTTTGATGAGATTTTCACTATAACCCTTGACCCAGACGCTAAGAGCAACATTGTTGTAGAATTAGGATTCGGGACTGGCAGGTATTTACAACTACATATCTCATAATTAATATAATATCTATTGTAATTGATTTGTGATACTACACTAAAGTCTTGTGCACACATTAGCCCACCGCCCCTGAGAAATCTCGCTCACCAAGACATCTTTTTCATGGACTTTAGGAAGAGAGATGTTGATCACCCTACCAGTGTTGCTCCCAGACGTTAACTTTTTATCATGACGTATTTGATGGACGTTGCCATAGTTAACAATGGGTGTGTTACTGCATGGTAGGTGGTGACGTCTGACTACCGTGTATAGGAAAGGGAGAATCGAGGAAGACTTCACCTACTTGCTACCAATAAAAATTTAAAAAGAAATAATATTATTAAAAATTATGTTTAATAAAATAGTTTTTCAACTATAGAATAACTATAAAAGAAAGAAATTTTTATCAAGAACAAATTAATAGGAATTACGAAAATATATGTATCCCATAAAAAGATAATAATTTATTGTATATTACTAGATTATTATTTTATATAACTTTTTAATAATAATAATAAAGTGAAGTATCAAAAACTTAATATATGAGATTCTTCACATTAAAACTTGTGATCTTCTAAAAAAACACATATTCTTAATCATTAAACATACACCAATTATTACTTAAAAAAATTATTTATCATAAAAACCTAATCATAATTACCTGAATTCCATTATTAACATCTACGATGATGTACTTTACAAGGTGAATCATCATGTATAAACAAAAAGTGCCTTGCACAACTAAGATGTAATATAATTTTTTAAATGAGGATTCCTAACATGGTTATGGGTTCTTAACTAAAGTTACATAGTGTTAAGTCATCCATCCAAGTTTAATTTTTATCTCATAAATAATTTTTTTGAGGATTGCTAACATTGTTCTAGCTTTTTAATTAAAGTTATAAAGTTACAACGAAGTTTTTTTAAGGTTTTTTATTTTATTTCTTAAATAAGGATTTATGGAGTTTCAAATTGATGACTTATTAAGGAGTGTCTTAGCAGTACATCAATTTATCGTCTATTCTACATCTCAAGGGCTTTATCTTAGGTTCTATTAAATAGTAACTAAAAATTGAATTGAAATATGTAGCCAACATAGATCCATTTTAAATGGGGATCTATTTAGAATTGAGAGGGATCAAATCTCTCAAGGTGCAAACCCCTTTTTAGAGTGGAAATGTTGAGGAAGTGTGTAATGCAATGTTTATGGTTTTAATTTATCTAATTTGTAAAGTTATATATATATGTAGTTCTAAATATTTTAAATCTAATTTGGGTCAACATGTTATTTTTAAAATACCTTTTATTTTTTAATAAAGGACACATGTCAACTCTAGGATGAGCACGAAACGAGCTACACATCTCCTTCCTACTAAACTATAGAATGCGTCTCTTTGGCGCAAAATTTCTACGTAAATTTGATATTAGGATACTTTAGTGTTGGGAGGAAAATGGTCGGTTATAATTTATATGAAAAAAAAATTCCAAGTTAATATAAGAGTTGGTACCTTGAGTTGGTACCTTGGTTTCAAGTATAAAAATTATAGTAGTACTTAGGTTTGGTAGGCAAGTTGTTGAGTTGTTATTTGACAAGCTTATTCTAAGGAAGCTTTTTATGATGCCTAGTAGCGTGCTGCATATTTAGTAGCGTCGGGGTGCGATGTTTCTTTATGAATCACACTTTATCATGTTAAAAATAGAATTGATCCTGGATCAAGTAATTATGCAAAATTTTAGGCTACTCATCTTTCATTAAAATGCACAATTGATCAAAGGATAAAGAGACCACAAAAGTATGGTGACTCTTTAATAGTTATAAACTCGATGCAAGGGGTTGCCTTTCTACTTAATGTACGTCTTAGATTTATAGATTACCTTTTGTTACTAGGTTATTGGAATTTTGGAAACTCTCTCTTTTGTTCATATCTTTCGAGATTTGAATTAAGAGGTAAATACTTGTTGTTAAAGGAAGTTCAACAATTAGGTGTTAGTGTTAGGATATATAATCCTCCCTTGACCAAACTGTCCATTATATTATTTTAGCCTAACTTAGGAGTCTTTTATTAATTATTGGGTCCACTAGTACCATTAGGCACACTTGGCCTAATGGGGCCACATGTACCAGTCACCAGAGTGTGGGGAACACTGATAGAGGCTAATTGAGACTGAATGCACTTGCATGCATCAGTTTAGGCGCCTCCTGGGCCAATCCCTACATTTTAGGAGCCACTGGGAGTCTTAGCACCAACCTCCTTCGGTTACTTGGAGTTGGTAACTAGTTAAGCTTAGTTACTCTTCAATTACATTCAGTTAGTTCTCATCCAGTTCAGTTAGCTCTAGTTATGCATGGATGGATGTGGGAAGGCGCTAGTTCTCACCTACTTCTCACCTACCACTGCAGTTAGATTGGTTTAACTAATTATAACTGATGGATTGACTGGATTAAACATATGGAGTTAACCACTTGGACTCCGATAGTGATTTAGACATCTTTAGTTATCCATGCAGTCAGATACAGCCACATCCATTTTGTAGATTCGAATTCATCCCTAATGATTTGAATTCTTCCTTTTGTAACATCGGATTATATAATGAAGATAATATTGTAATTCTCTAGGCAATACTTGTCTGTTTCCCATGAGCTTTTATTTGTTTAGTTTGTATAATTCATTCCTATTCACTACATCAATAATTTGGACTCATTGCTTGATGATATAAATGGCACAACAATTCTAACATGGTATCAGAGTCATCTCAAGCAAGCTTCAAGTCTTTCTAATCTCCATTGAACACCAGAAGTAGCTAGGTTTCCACAGAAGTCTCATAAAGAGTTCCTTGCTTCCTTTGAATTTATTCAGAGTGGCGGTGTGGGCGTGACAGAACCTGAGAAAGTGTTCATGTTGAGAGGTAAGGCTTGATTCTAATATATTTGGAATGATTTTGGTTTTGTAGTTAAATTTCTACAAGTTCTACGTAGCTTATGTGAAGATATTGTGTTTTCCCGTGGGAGAATTATGGATTCTCAACCTTCTACACCTCAGATCCTAACACCCTTCAATTATGTTGATTGGAGGGAAGATATGCAGTTTTCCTTGAGCAACAAGGGCTACTTCATGATAATAATTGGAAGGGAGGTTGAGCCCCATCGTCCAACTGAGAAAAACAAGTTTTTGAACCGCTTAGATGAAGATTTTGGTTATCTTTGTACTCACATATCCAAAGATCTCCTCTTTCACCTTGAAGGTTTGAGGACTCCCAGGGAAGATTGGGAGAAGCTTGAAGTCTTGTTTGGAAAGCAAGATGAGCTTTCGGGACACATTCTGGAGAACAGGTTGATAGCCTTACATCCCAGCAGTTTTGAGACCATACAACAATTCTTTACTAAATTCAAGTTTCTTGCACTTCAATGCAGACAGTGCGAAATAGAAAGGAAGGATGAGCAGCATGTGCTCTCCACTCAACAAACTAGGCTCTGAGTATTTTGTATTTGTCTCAATCTTCCATTCCCAATTGGAAGATTCCCTCACTTGATTCCTTTGTTGAGTCCTTAATATAGGAGCAAGATAAGTTGATCAAGATGGGAGTCATTGAGACTTCCAAATATCAACCTTTCCTAGTGACAGACTCTACCAAAGCGCAAGATAAAGGGATACCTAAGGGGAAGGAACCTAAAGCAACTGATTCGAAGCCTAAAGAGAATCAAAAGACTTCCGAAGGATCTTCAAGTTCCAAGAAGAAGAAAAGGTTTGAAAAGAAAAAATGTCCCTATTGTATGAGGCGTTAACATCTAGAAGACTCGTGCATGAAGAAGACCCTCGACTAGTTAAAAGCTCTATGTGTATAGAACGATATTTCCCTTACACAAGGTGTAGAGATTTCTGATGATGAAGAGAACACTAAAGAACATGAGATATTCCATGCCTTGCATGCAAGCCTCACTTCGTTCAAGGCTTATTTGATAGATTCTGGGGCATCCAACCACATGGTTTTCTCCAAGGAATCCTTCATCAATTTCCCTCTATCAGGAGGACCTAGCAGTCATATGGGATATGAACCTAAAATCCTAGTTGTTGAGATAGGTTCAATTAAAATCTATCATGACGAGTTCATGCCATCTCCTGCAACAAAGCAAATTGTTGAACATGAAGAAGAAGACGAATTTTCCTCACAGTCAATTCAAATTGAAGAAAGTCTCCTTGGAGTGACTCCTTCTCCTGCTGCTTTGAAAGTGTATGAGATATCTAATATCTCATCTCCTCACATGGTTGATTCAGAATAAGACATTTGAATCTCTATTTTTGAAGAAAAACTCTCATTCCATTCTTTGCAACAATTCTCCAGTGATTCTTCTATTTTAAATTTGGTGCATAGTTTACCAGGTATTGTTTCATAAAATGAAGAGGAATTTGATTTCTCTATCTCTAATGATGTCGCTGGTGTGAAGATAAGTAATACCATGAATATTTTGGAAATAATATCATATTGTAGGAGTGATCCATTCACTCTCATTGATATAGAGCTTCCATTAAATTCCAACATGATTGCATGCACCAATTTTCATAATTTTGAAGAAGGATAAAATTGTTCATCTATTATCTTGGTGGAGCACACTCTTGGATCTGATATGAAAATATTTGAATAATATATGATCTTATTTGGATATGATATAACATTACTTGGTTCAGGTTTTAAGTTTCAATAGCTTTCAGTAATGCTTGAAGCTGCTCCCATCAATTTTGGTGTGAAAAATCAAGTACCGCAAGTCTCCTTCAAAATTGTTGTTGGGGATTTGATATCATTCCTCACTCTTGGATATGATATGAACCTACTTGGATCTAATTTATTTGGATATGATCTAATATTATTTGTTTCAGGTTTTAAATTTCAAGAGCTTTCAGTTATGATTGTAGCTTCTTCATCAATTTTGGTGTGACAAATCAAGTGCCGCAAGTCTCCTTCAAACTTGCTGCTGGGGATTTGATGTTAGTTTCCTCTTATGAGTTTGCTCATATTATATTTTGTGAATAATTGATTATTTCTGAATCTATATCAGATTATGGAGCTCAATCATTCTCTCTCCACAGTCCCAGGGCTTCTCACCTATCTATTTGATCACATGCTCATCTCCTCACAAAGCTAGTAAAGATGGAGACATTCTGCATTCGCCTAAACACTTGCTCCTAACACTTGGGGCTGATTTTACCTCAATTGGTTTGATGTTCAAGGCTGCAATATATCAGTTTCTTGGGTTTTCCTAGCATGGTTCAAATTCTCAAGCACCTATTCTCTCTCATCAGTTGATTTTAGTTGCTCTACATGGGTCCAGTTTTCATCTAGTAGTTGTCTATATTTCTGATTTCGTTGAGCATTTTCTTCTTCTTCCAAAGAGGAAGATTCGTTGAAAAATAATAATTCAGTTTGGATTTAGAGGTTCACATGCACAAATTCATGATGTTGCTGCATAGAAGAACCAGAATACTGCTTTGTTGCTGCATAGTGCTGCAAATTACAACAAAATGTTTTGCAAGTTTTTAACTTGTATTTGCTGATTCCTACTTGTCTTGGGTGCGGGGCAGGGGGAGGTTCCCATGAGGTTTTCCCCTATTTCCTAGGTTTATTAAGCAACATTTTTTTTAATCTTTTAGATTGTATATGGGTGACTTTTGGCCTTGTTTCAAGGGCTCACAATTGTCCAAGTTAGGATTCAGGGGGGGCGTTAGGATTTATAATCCTCCCTTGACCAAACTGTCAATTAAATTATTTTAGTCTAACTTAGGAGTCTTTTATTAATTATTGGGTCCACTAGTACCATCGGGTACACTTGGCCTAATGGGGACACATGTACCGGTCACTAGAGTGTGGGGAACACCGATAGAGGCTAACTGAGACTGACTACACTTGCATGCATTAGTTTTGCATGCATCAGTTTTAGGACCCATTGGGAGTCCCGCCACCAACCTCCTTCAGTTAATTGGAGTTGGTAACTAGTTAATCTTAGTTACTCTTCAGTTACATTCAATTAGTTCTCCTCCAGTTTAGTTAGCGCTAGTTATGCATGGATGCATGTGGGAAGGTGCTAGTTCTCACCTACTTTTCACCTACCACTATAGTTAGATTGGTTTAACCGATTATAACTGATGGATTGAATGAATTAGACATATGGATTTAACCACTTGGAATCCGATAGTGATTTAGACATCTTTAGTTAGCCATGTAATCAGATACAATAACATCCAGTTGGTAGATTCGAATTCATCCCTAATGATTCGAATTCTTCCTTATGTAACACTATTGTAACACCATATTATGTAATGAAGATAACACTGTAATTCTATGAGCAATACTTGTATATTTCTTGTGAGATTTGATTTGTTCAGTTTGTATAATTCATTCCTATTCACTGCATCAATAATTTGGACTCATTTCTTGTTGATCTAAATGGCACAACAATTCTAACAGTTAGAGCTATATTTTTTGAAGATGTAAAATAAATAAATTTATGTTGTTACTCTAACATATAAAAGAAATAACATGCGGTTCATTTAGAGTCTATGTATTAGCATATAGATGCCTTTATATTTTTTAATATTATAAATAGATAAGTGATGGACAGGTAAAACCATGGACTTGTATTTAGGTCCTTAAATTTGTATTTGGATTAGTATCTTATGGATACCCAATCTCTTTAGACCATATGAACTAGGCTAATGTGTCAAGTCTATTGGTTTTTTTAGGGTCTTCGGCAATGCTGAAAAGACACTTAAAGCATGTAATTTTTCATACTTGACTGAAAATTACAATTTTTTCTTGTAAAAAAATAATAAAATATATTTAAAGCAAAGAAAGTTCCATAATCAAAATTTTCAATGATTAAATTTTTGCTTCTTAGTTAAACGATCCATTTATGCACATTGTTACGTCAAGGAAGAAGTACATGTACCCCCTTCCTAAGCTATTTCCCTGCCAGGTTAAACCTTGACAAGTCATTTTGTTGCTTGAATGAAAAGAACAAGATTAAACAATAAGAAATTATATCATTAACAAGAAGAAGACGAGTGCAAAAAGGTGAAAACTCAATAAAATGAAGAAGAAATGTAGGGATGGACTAGAGAAACTCTAGATTTAGGGGTGACACAATAACTAGAAGATACAAATGTTCCCTAGCCCAGCAGGTAGAAAATACAAACCTTATGACTCTCACATACGTGCATGTAGTTATGTTGATCATATCTCTAATGGTGTCTGAGCATTAAAGCTCATCTTTTCATGGGGTCAGGTTTCAACATATGATTCCTTCAGGCTTCAGTGTATGATGCTTTATACTATTTGGTTTGGCTTCTTCCATCTGTCCTGGTCATAGGTTTATTTTGTTGTTGTTGTTTCCTTTGGGATAGACCTATTTTCCTCTTCTTTTTGTGGAACAAGTTTGTAGGGCGCTTTGAAGTATTCCAAGGAATTTGGTTGTTAGTGTCAACGTATTGTTTTTTACTTCATATAACCTTTTTCTGTGGGCTATGTCTAGGGGCCTACACTCTTTCCTCTTTTGCAGTGTTGGATTTTCCTCAGGATTGGCCTGTTGTTTTTTCATGGACTGGAGGCTATGTTGGTGGGTTTAGACAACTTTATTACACCTTGGTTCCCATGTTTTTCTCTAGGGGTTTTCTAGGAATATGGTATGAATAATATCGATGACATAGATTCTATTAAAGGAATTTCTATCCTTGATCAAGGTTTTTACCCTCATGCTTTTTACCCATCTGTCTCTACTAATGGTGATTCAGTGTATGAAGGATTCCCCTTTGGCATCCATAGGGAAGATGACCTCCGCCCTTCATCTTTGAATCATCCTAACAACATTTATAATGGAAAACCATCATCGAAAAAAGGTCGATCCCTTGACATGGTCTCTATTGCTACAGTCAGGAAGCAGAGGCATTGTGAGAAGAAAAATACTATTGTAAATATTTCTCTCGACAATGACATTCAAATGTATATATATTCTCCATGTCCGAGACATCCATTGTGGGGTGATTTCGAGGTAATAATATGGCATTGCATACTTTCAAATCATGGGAAGCCTCACAAAGGTCCTTTCTGAAATACCATCCAAAATGTTTTTCCCTTTCTAAATGCTGGCTTGGATCTATAATTAATTTGTCAGATGATGCTAGGAAGATGCTTGAGGGTATTTACATGTGGGACAAGCTTGTGTTCAAGGGAAAGTGTTGTACTATAACTTTCGACACGAGCGAGGAGTAAATATATACCCAACCCACCTCGGTAAAACTTCCAAGACTTCCTCTGAAGCTGTGGAGCTTTGAAACATTCTCTCTCATTAGTTAAACCCTAGGTTTTTTTTTGTTATGGATGACATATACGAAGCCATTGGAAATATTGGGGTTGTAGAAATCCTAGTAGATTTAGATATTCACGAGGTTCTACCTAAAATAATTATCATCTCAAAAGGGATCCATATCTATCATTAGGAGTTGGACTATGTTATCATGTCGTTGAGATGCAATTGTTACCATGTCTATGTCCACCTGGTACATGAATACAATATGCCTTTCACTCGGAAATGTTGGTTAAAGAACCCATCTGAGCTCTTAGGGACTGAAGTGGTTTTTCCTGAATCATTGAGAATGAACACTCTCTCCGTTTCTCCTCCATTGCCTCCACATATTGGTTTGGATCAGGAGGTTCATGTTTGTTCTCCTTTACTTGGTGACTTTAGTTCCAGAATTGTCTATGTTATTCTTCAGATCGAGAAAGGGAATATCTCTACATGTTGTCTTCCTTTAATTACTGAAGAATCCACATGGAAGCTCTGTCACCTTGTCGAATCCCTATCAAAAGGAATTTAGACTCATGGTAAGTTAGATTTCTCCTCTCCTGCACTCTCTAGTTTTTTGCCCAGCTTTTTTGTACCCCTTAATTCCTTTGCATGTGGGTTATAGATCCGACTTGTAATCTTCATAAGCTACGTTCCACCTTCCTTTTTGAAAACCCTATTGTTAAGATTTTAAAAGTTGTTATGCCCAATATTATGGGGAATTTGAGGTAAAAAATGGGCCTCAAAACAAAAAATATACTATCAAAATCCACTTTAAAAGAACAAATCACATTTTAGAGGATGACATCATCCATAATGGTTAAGGATACTTATTTGTGAGATTGTAAATGGTGAATGAAAACTCTTAGTTAACTATATCAATGTTGTAAGTAAATTACCTATTAAGAAAATATTATGCATAGATTATTTTTTAATATAATATAAATGTACTAAAGTACTCTTAAAGTACTTAGAAAAAAAAGTACTACTTATTTCAATATAAAATAAATTACAAATACAAAAAATAAATGTTCTATTTAAAACTAAAATTATGTAATTATTTTTTTTCATTATATAAAATATATATGTCAAATCTTTATTTAAAATCAAAATCACTTAACATCTTATAATAAAAATAATTTTATTAAAATAAAATATTATATTATAATAAATTGCTATATATATTCTCATCTGCTTGAATAGTTTTTTTTAAAGGTGAACATCGGTCGAGAAACCCTCATGTACTTCCTCATTTTTTAGGATGGTACCCAAGGTAAACCGTCAGCCATGGTTATGGGGCCTAACCCGATGGGGCCTCACATCGAGTGAGGCCCCTGCATAGCCACCCAGGGATTTGACCTCGAGACCTTCTGCTAACGTGAAGAACTCTCAACCACTTGAGCAAACCCACCAGACTCGACTGCTAGAATATTAATATTAATACCATTTTTTAAAATTTAGGTATTATTCAAAGTTGATATTTTACTATCACTTTTTAACCTTTGAAACACCATCATTTATATCAACATAAACCAACAAGTACATTTAAGTTATAAAACCATATACATACATGAAACCTTAATATAACAATATGAATAAACTATTATATCTTAATAGAATATTATATTATAATATTTTTTATTATATATAATCACATTTGCTTAATATTAACACCACTTTTTCATGGTAGAAATTTATGCACTATTCCTTCATTCCAATATTAACACTCTTTTTTGAAATTTATTTAATGATATTATTAATTATTGCATTAAAAATGTGATATACATAATATATATTATAAGAAAATATTAAAAAGGAGTTTACATGGGTTTTTAAGGTGTATTAAAATGATAAAAAAAAATTGTTTTTTTAATTTATAGTTTTATATTTATATTTCTAATATATATATATATATATAAGAAATGACAATTTATTCATATAAATGTAACTCTATGTTTAAAATTCAGAATTATAAATACATGGGTTTATAAACATATTTTAAATATTGACGAAGTAATTTATACTTCAAAATTCAAAATTAATATATTTTATTTTATGAGTGCATTACTTTAATAGTACATTCATTAGATTATATTCAAAAGTAATTTATGTACTTAAAAGTAATCTACTTTTAGTCATATCAAAGATGGTTTTTTATTGATTTTATTTTTGACATCTTTTCAATTTAACTTAACCATAGTTACATTGGTTATGGTGTAAGAGATGAGTTCTAAATATACCTCCCCCACAAAATGTCTAACTCATAATATTTTATTATATATCTTATGAGGCCCATTCTAGACCTCAAAATCCCTTTAATGAAAACAAAAAGGATCACTTAAAGAATAACAAGCACACCAGAATAAAAGAGAACACAAAGATTTATCTCGAGAAACCATCGTAGGAAATAAAACCCAGAAAAAATTCCTCAATATAGAATTCATCCAAGTACAGTGTAAGACCCAAAGAATAATACTAGATAGCTTCCTCCTTTTAAAATGGAATGTTTCTCCTCTGTATAGTGAAATTTATTGAATTCTCTCCTTGTCCAAATGAGGGAGGTGCCTCTCCTATTTATACTGATCAACTGAGAGGCCTAATAACCCAATAGGTCCTACTTCTCATTGCTGCTAGGGACGACTTGCCTTGGAAGACTCAAAAATACATTTTAATAATACTTTTGTGGCCCATTACTCAGCCATCTTACAATGGAGATTTTACCTCAAGACTTTACATGAACAAATACATCAATGACAATGCTAATTGGAGGAACAACATCTTCAGAAGGGGTAATAATAATAATAATAATAATAATAATAATAATAATAATAACACAAATAGAATATCTTATGCAGTTACATTTCTTTCACACTCCCTATTAACAAGGAAGGTATTCTACAACAACAATATATTTGTACAAATGACTGGTGAGTCCATATGTCATAGGAAGTTTTGAAAAACTATGCCATCATCATCATCATCGACATTATCCATGGAACATCATCATCACAGATATCTTTGGAATAATATTGAGCATCATCATCTTTGGAATCATCTCGAGAATCATTAGCTTTGGCATCATCTCGAGCATCATCATATCTAAAATCATCTCGAGCATCATCATCTCGAACATCATTGTGATGTCCCTGGTTTTGACCCCGGTTACATTAAAAGGTACATGATGTATATATTGTAATTAATCGTGGTGAGGAGCTAAAGGCAAAAGCCCCACCATCGATTTGGTTGTGTATGTTT
>LPNX011117491.1:404598-414813 GCA_001517045.1 Pseudotsuga menziesii
AGTGGTGGGTGTGGCAGGACTGTCAGTCCTTTCCCACACCCCCACTCCACCCGCGGACTCTTCCTCTTCACATCGCGTGGGGTAGAAGAAAACTCTCCACTCTCCCACGATCCCACTTCTTCACAGTTTTGGTCTTGCTCACTCTCACGAAGAGCTGTTCTGGTTTTTCCTCCCACCACGAGTCATTCTAGACATCCTCACGCAGAGAGAGATTATGCTTCCTCACACACACCGTTTGGGGGATTCTCCATCGTTTGTTAATCCTCACACAGAGGATCGTTTTGTTCACTCTCCTCACGATTTTCCCAATCTTTTTGTTGAATCCTCATGCACAGGATAGAAATGGGATGGTTTTCCTCACGCAGGAATTGGGGATTGTGATCTCACGCAGCGAGCTGGAAGGTTGTCCTGAGGGGCACGATTTTACTGTGTGTATGCTTTCCTTGTCAATGTTGGGAATCTGTCTTCCTCCCCATCTGCAGACTGTGTAAGGTTCCCGTTGTTTCATTATGGGATTGGGTTGTTGATCTTCCCTGGTTTTGGGTTGTTGTGTGTGCAAACATCTTTTGGGATTGCTGCTGAGTTGTTTTGGCCATGACAGGGCCAAGAACAACTCTGAATCATCTTGTTTGGCTTGAGCTGAGTTCACCTTCTCGGTTGGGGTTGTCACCCTATTGTCTTCACCTTGTTCACAGAGCTATGAACTATTTGTTTTACTGCGGTCTATAGTGGTTGGTCTTCGGACTATTGAGAGTGGGATTAGAGGTTGGGTATGCTTGAGAAACTGGTGTTTGGAGCCACTCAGACAGAGTGAGACTGCTAGCTTTCTTCTCCACAACCCTTGAAGAGTATTGGAAAGGGAAGTCAGGGCCTGAGGGACTGTGAAGCAGAGAAAGGACTGATTCCTGGTGTTGGGCATGTGGATGTCTTAGAGATTAGGGTTAACTCTGGTGAAGGCATCCTTAGCTCTCCATTAAGGCCACTAGCTTAGCATTTAGCCTTTCCTAGCTCCTTGATGTCCTGATAAATCCTACCGTGGTGGGGGGGGCTTGGCTGATTTGTGTACCTTGGCTATGTGTAAGCCTGCTTTGACCCTTAATCCTTGAGGAATCATTCCCAGCTTGGTGGTGGCAGTGTTACTAAGAGATTGATGAGCACGCTGGCCTACGGTTGGGTGGAATGTTGCAGTGACGTAGCTGGTTGCAGGACGAATACTGTTTAAGATAAGTATTCTTGACTATTTCGTCTCGGCATTTATATTTATTGATTAATGAATATAATGAAAATGTGGTATGCTTGAATGAATGTATGTTTACTTCCGCTATGTATATGAAGGATTATGCATCATAGTATGTTTTATGTTTAAAGCTTTTTATTTCAGCATTATATGCCTATTCATGTTCATGGGGCTATTTCCCGGAGACTTTTGATGGTTTGGTAGCGTCCTCTTCGCCGGTCAGAGGGTCGGGGACGTTACAGAATGGTATCAGAGCAAAGGTTACAACATGGGCCTGAATGGGCCGTGAGGATGCAGTGATAGAACTTATTTGGGCCTCAGAGGGCCATGAGAAATAGTTAGCAGAGGAAAGTTACCTTCTACCCAGCAGAAATCAGAAGGAATATGTGCATGACAAGAGAATTTTGAGAAATTTGAAAAATTTCTCTAAGTGTTGGAATCGTCGGCCCATCGGAGGACTATGTACGAAGGTCCTCCAACACAACGGACAGATTAGTCTGACGACCATCCAATACAGAAGAACTCGGCGATGACGAAATTTAGTAGAACGACCAACCGATGTTACGATGACGAAGGAAGAAAATTGTAAGAATTTTCATAAGTGCCTGTCGACCATCGGAAAAGGTTAGTGGAAGGGGGAGCTGATACAGCGGCAGGTCCCTGAAGTAAATTTTGTCGCAATGCTTTTTAAGTGCTCGATGGTCCATCGACAAAACTTAGGGGATGTGAGCGCTGAAACGTCGGTGGAGGGGACAAGAGGATAGTGGTTTGAACCACCGACAGTGACGGCAGAAGTTTTGAAAAATGTTCTAAGTAGTGAAATCATCGGCGATCGGTGATGATTAGTTGATCGCATCGCCAATGCTTAGCTGATGAAGTTGCCGATGAACTACATCGGATAAAATTAGTTGATTGGGCGTCCACCGTTGCGGCTGGCTAGTGGACTATCCTTTCGACAGATAGAGTCCACGACTGTCGATGCCACAGAGGAAAATTGCTCCGACAGCCGATGGAGTATTGGGGTCTGCAGAAGCCATAGTAGGATTTCCTGCTGCCATTGCGGCTGCTTAAAAGACTAACATCCCAATGTTAGCGCACTCGAGTGTCGATACTGCGGAAACTACAGTTGTTGAAAACGCCGATGCGGCGGACAAGGAAAAAAGATTTTTCCAGAAAGATAATTTTCTGAAAAAATCGTCCAAGTATTGGAGACGTCGACAAAACCTAAGTTGTTTGGATCGCCGATGTGACAGCAAAACGACGGTGAAGTTTAGAGGATCAGATCGCCGATGGACATCATCGGAAAATATTAGAAGATCAGAGATTTATAGTTGATGAGACCGCCGATCGGAAAATATTAATGGTTGGTGAACCCACTGTTGCGACTGCCTAAGAGACTATTCATCCGATGAGTAGTACCTCCAACCGTCGACAGGGTTATGGCCGCGGAAGACATAGAAGGTTCATTGGCCTCCGTTGCGGAAGCCTAGAGAACTAGCCTTCTAATGAGTAGAGGATCCGAACACCAATGCGGTAATGCTTAGAGGATCTGATTGCCGACATATTGGTATCGCTGATAAAGATCAGAATCTTAGACCACTACAGGTCCGATACAGTGGAAAACCTTAGTTGATGAAACCGTCGATGCAACGGAAAAATATTGTTGATAGGGCCGTCGATGAGCACCAGAGAAATTTGTTTCTTAGATCGCCGAAGTGTCGGAGTTGTAGATGGGATGAGACCCGATTTGAGCAAAGAGAATTTTTGGGGTTTTCAAGTGGGATTTTTTAGTGGATTTTCAGCAGACTGTCAGTATATTACAGGGATGAAAAGGAAGAAAAATCCTAGGTGGCTGAAGTTAGCATTCCAGACCAAAAATACAGTTGTATGTTTTTCCTAAATCTGATGAAAATCATCATGTTAGAAGTGGTGTGGTTTTCAGACCCAAGGTCAGAATGAGGCATGTGGATAGGCATTGGAAAGCTTATCCAGCAGGGAACAAGGGAGAGTCACCAGAATTTGAATGTGAAGCAGCAAAGTGCTAGTGATTGCTTGAAAAATAAATGTGTTGCTGTCAATATGGACGATTATCCGGGAATTACATGCCTAGAGGTAGCAAGACCATGCAGTCAATCCAGTTGTTGTGTGGAACAGGAGTTCCATGCAAGGATGAGGGACTTGAAAAGGGAAATTTCCTTAAACCATGTCTTGCTAATTATGATTACAAGTTTTATACATGAAATATATGAGGATATGCCTTGCATGCATAAGATATTACATGTTGGTAAGAATAGTGAGAATTATACATTTATAATGAGCCACTAATGATAATTATTACATTGGTGTTGGCATTAGTGGAAAAAACCAACAACAAATGGACATGGCTGAATGTGTTGCTGATGCTGAAAAATGTGACTAGAAACCCTATGGAGAAAGGAGTAAGGAAACAAGTCAAGAATCAAAAGTTGGTGAGCAAATTCTGCAATCTCCTGCAAAGGACCAACCAAACTGGTAATGTAAAGGGTGTAAGTCGGACCCATGAAGGTAAGAGTTTAATTATGACAATTACATGGAGTGGTAAAAGCAAGAGGTCTCATACCATGTGGGTATTTGAATTTTATACTACATTCATAGAGAAATGTGTCATGCATGTATTATGTTGTTATGAGCTTAGTAGCCCAAGGAAAGTAAGCACTGATGATCTTGATTATAGTCATGCATCCTATATGAAGTAGTCATGGTTAGGCCATGCACGGTATGTTTGAATGCATAAGTATTCCTGAATCAATGCAAGGTAGCATTGAGTGGATATGCATTAAAATATTTTATAAATCTTGTAGTTATGCATTGAATGGATGTATATGAAAGGTGTGAGTAACTGATTACATAAGTATGGGTGCAGATGTTGTGATGCATTGCATGAATGCATTGAGATAGTGCATGTGATATTATGAATAACTAATGGCTGAAATGATGAATTGATGACAATTTTGGAACCATTTCAAGAGCTGTTATGAATGCAGGATAGTAAGTGCATGAAAAGAGTGGTCATGATCGGTTGGCTGCCGAAAATGCTCTATGGAAGGGCAAGGTGGTACAATGATACACTTGTGGAGTAAGGAGTATCTGAACATTTCATTTTGGCATAAATGACGTGACCTTGCAAATTTTAGTATGATAATGATTGCGTGAAGAAATGAATTTTGGTAATATTGATGTGATCAATAGCTGGAAGTGCTTGAATTTTATAAATTCTAAAAATTCTTCAGTGATTGTTGCAGCAATGAACAAGATATATGCATCAAGACTTACTAAGTGTTTGGCTAATTGAAGTTCAGTTTTTAGGTAGATTGTTTGGAGCATGGAAATGAGAGTAAGACCATGACAAATGCCGGAATCTACCATGTGAGAGAGCCAAACCTTATGAGAAGAGTCTCATGGCCGTGAGAATAGTTTGTATGCGTAATGGGTTGTTAAATTTGAACTTGTGAATTTCGGATTTGAGAAATTTATGACAACTACTAATCACTATTGGCTTGCATAAGATTGTGTCAGGAGGATGCATTGTAAGTGGGTATTCATGTTATGCCAGTAAGCATAAAATTATAATGGGCATAGTGGTGTTGCTTACAAGAGACCCACAATTGAGGATCACCTCATTGCCAAGCAAATCAATTTTTGTAGTAGACAGAGTTACAAGTTCATATTGAATTTAATTACTAATGCCATTGATTGGTTATGGAACAATCAAATTTGGATTGTATTAGTAGATACTGATTGATTGTTTGGCTCCTTGATGAATGTGCCAGGGGTACACACTGTAGGAAGGCCATGTGTGATGGCCTGCGGAAGCCAAACTTCATGGGGGAGGGTTTCCCTATCTTGGAAATGGGTTTCGGGTGAAACTCCATTGGGTATTTTGGAAATGCCCCATCTGCACTGCATCTTTGGTAAGCAACATGAGTGAGATGGTATAGATTATGTCGGTAAGACATGTGTGGGTATGGAATGTGAAAGGAGTGGAGATGGCAAACCAAGGGACTGTTAACTCATAGAAGGGAGCCCCCATTCCTCCTTAACGAAGGAATACTGCATCGGCAAATGGATAAGTGTTCTGTGACCCTAGCTAAGAATATGCATGTCAAATTATTAAAAATTCCATATGCAAAACATGTTTTGATTTTATTTCCATGATGAACGATTGCTTGAGTATGAATAGGGCCTACATGGCACACACTGGAAAAGGGTGCACACTTTTTCGATGTCAGATCATGGAAGGGTTTTTCAATATTGATTACACCCTATGGAGTGGATGCACTCCTGGTGTCTCAATACTTGATAGTGAATGATGTGAAATGTGGTTACAATTTTAGAGCAATAACGCTAACGAATATGCTTATATTGCTTGTGTTTTCAGGCTAAACAGATGTAACCTGGTATTTTACACTAAATGGATAATGGCTTGAGCTCATCCTACCTTCTACTAAAGAGCACGGAGAAGGAGACATTTTCGAGGGACTGTCAACTCAGAGAAGGGAGTGGTCTCTTGTGTGATATGGGGTAGTGGAATTAGAGCTCACGGCTGGAAATGAAACCTGGAAAGGGTCGTTATTGTTGATATAAGTGCATGTGTGGCCTGATAAACCCAACTGCATTGGTTTGGCTGATGATTGGTTGTTGATATAAGTGCATTGTTGATATAAGTGCATTGTTGATATAAGTGCAGGCGATTTGTCGATGGTCTGATAAACCCAACTAAATGTTGGCTTGACTGTGCCTGATATATATATATAAGGATGTTGTGAAGTAGCCTACGTGCTGGCCTAACATCCAAGTCCATAGGCGATCCCAAGGCTTGCAAAGCGAAACAGGATCCTGTGGACCAACGAGGAAACGCACAATACAGATAAGTATTGGATTATTTTTCAATTTCTTGCTTATGAACATACATGTGTATATGATTTGGTTATGATGTTTTAAACTCTTTTTTAAGAGATAAAAACCGATGAAAATAAACTAAACATGTGAATCTATTCAATGTTTGAATATAGGTATCGCTGGGAGCGAGGACTATGAGAGCACCTTAGGGGTGCATGTGGACATGTGACTGTCCTGAAGAGCTCTGAATGAGAAGTAATGAACACAACAAGATTTGAACCCGAATTCCGACATTAGAATCCGACGTCATCCGACATTTCACACGGATGTGTCAGACAACAATCAATCAACAAAATGCTGATAACAAAATATTTATAGAGACGTCAAAAATCCGACACTAGTGAGTCGGATTTCAGACCCTGGTAGTGTCGGGGAACCGACACTACAAGGGTCGGATATTTGACATCTACGAAAGCAAAACTGGCAGTTATCCAACACTGGAACGTCAGATATCCGACGGATGGTATAGATTTTTTTATAGAAAAATAATTAAAGTTTACATGATTTTAAATTTTTTAATAAATATATAATAAAAATATAGTAATGGAACGATCAGTCCGTGGCGGATGCGAACCTGTGGCGGTTTTATGTGGATCTCATAAAGCGGGAGCCCATGGGGGTTCCACGGAGGACATCGACAGGTAAGGCATTTTAAATTGATTTTTACAGGAAGGAACAGTTTTTGGTTTTTTGTTTTTTGTCAGAACAAGGGAACAGAAAGGAAGGCCGTGATCAGTATGGAGAAAGACAATGTTTTACCGGAAGAGATAGTAGATTATTCAATTGACCCGTGGCATGGGTTACACGTCTTCACACCTCCAGAAATTCCCGCAATCCCGTCACCAGGAGTTGTCCAGAATGCCCTTGAAAAATTGCCAGCTGGACTAGAAGCTAGGGTTTTGGACACGCCATCACCCGCAAAAGAAGGGCTGTTAGGGATTTTTGCAACAAGGTCGTTAAACCTAGCCATAGGGGGAACACCTTCCACCCTTTTCTGGCAAAACAACTCTCTCAGAATGCAGAATCCCTCCGCAGTGATCTACCTCAATCGAAGCTTCAATATCCACCTTCGGAGGAAGCCCTGAACAGAGGAGGCAACCCACTAGCAGCGCAAACAGCATCCATCGCAGAACAGGTACAGGTATAGTCACCAAACGGGCTTCTGAAAAGCCCTCAGATAAACCCCAACTCAGGAAGCAAAGACGCCCCGTCTGATAAAAGCTCAGAGGAATCCTTCCCCAGCTCCAAAAAACAAAAAACCCACTGTATAAACCCGTCCGGAGGAGAATGTAACCTAGTTTACAGTGTAAATTTTTCCATGACAGAAGCATAGGATATGGATGGGCTGGAGGCTTGTTGGAAAAATCAGAGGATGAAACCCAACACAGGGGAAAATGGAAGATTGGGTTAGACATAATTGGACTGGGTTGCAAGGTGGAATCCTGGATATCACACCATTAATAAAGGGTTGGTTCAGATACCGATTCAATTGCAGATAGGATGCAGACCACATCCTCAGGAAAGTCTGGACATACGGAAAAGCCCCTTTCCAGCTTAAAAGATGCACGCTTCCGTTCGATGTGGACACAGAAAGATTAGACACCATACCGGTCTGGGTCCGCCTTCTAGGGTTACCTTGTGAACTTCAGAACCTAGACTCACTCAGCGACATTGGAAATTCTTTGGGGACTTTCATTGATGCAGATCTATCCTACTAGTAAATGAAAATCCGGAAGGTTGCAAGGATCTTAGTTTCGCTGAATATCAGAACAAGCCTAAGGGAATATTTAAATCTGACTTGTCAAACCAAAAGAAAAAAACAACCGCTAGACTACGAGGGACTCCCATTTCGTTGCCACAGATGTCATGAGACAAGACACTTGGCAAGAAAATGTCCCAACTACATTCCCACAACCTCCAATAGAAAGAAATGGGTTAGGTGAATAGGGGCCTCGAGCTCAAAAGAAAACATACCGAATCCAGGACTGGCGGAAGAACACCCCATGACAGAAGCCGATGAACAGCCGCTGGATTGCCTGGAAGGACTGGCAGCAGCAGCGGAGGGCACAAAACAACCATTGGATCAACTGAAAAGAGTGGGAGCAATAGCAGCAGAAGGGCCTCCTCAACAAATGGAACAACGTTCGTCTTCCCCACCGGGTATGAACACTTCTTCCCTTAGCAATCATCTAAATGATTTATCTTTAGATGAGGAAAAATATTTGCCTACCCCTATCACAAACGGTCCCCCTCCCCCAAAAAACGGCACCTCCTCCCACGCATTCAAAAGTACCTCCAATTCAAACCAGGAAGCCTCCCCTTCCACCATAAAAAATGACTCGCCCACTCAGTCCTCCTCTATCTGTTTCCACCTTCGTTCAAGGGACATTCCAATCCCTTAAAAACCAAAAATCCCTACAAAAGGACTAGGGGTAAATCCTAGGATCACATCCAAAGGGAAAGGGAGAGGAAGACCATCTCACCTCTCTATGGCCCAAAGCATGGCGCTCAAGGATCAGGCAAGTGGCAGACAAACAACCATTTTCGGGGCGCTTAGAGCAGTGCAAACCCAAGATGGGGTGCCCAAATGAAATTTGTCTCCCTAAACTGTAGGGGTCTGGAAAGCACCCGGAAAAATCTTTCCCTTAAAAGGATGATGGAGGTTCTATCACCAGAAGTCATCCTTCTACAAGAAATAGTGGGTCCAGAGCTGGAAGTTGAAACTAGTTTAACATCACTTCTTCCGCAATACTCTTTCACAGCGCAAAGTGCCATCGGCCACTCTAGAGGTCTAGCAATTGGATGGAAGAAAATAAGCATTCGGTGCACAAACTCAGGAGGTGCATGCTTATATCTAAATCAAAGTCATTTTTTTCAAATTTATTTGGGCCAGGGAACTGGAACCAACAACTATGCAGAACTCATGACATTGAAATTACTTCTTTGTTTTGCCAATGAGATAAATTGCAGACAATTACAAGTATATGGTGACTCAATGGTGGTTATAAACTGGATGAATAAGATATAGAAATGTAGAACTGCTTCTCTAGATGCATTATTTGAAGAGACAACCCATTCTCTCTCATTCTTTGAATCAATCTCTTTCACTCATGTTTACAGGGAGCGAAATAAGGAGGCAGACAGGCTCTCAAAGAAGGGTCTGACATTGCAATGGCGTGAATGGAAAATTTTGGAAACACAAGAGTCCAAGGCCATGGAATATCCGCACAGGCCTTTTATAAATCTATCACTCAAAAACTTTTTGTAAATTTGAAATATATTTTTGAAATCATAGCACAAAATCAGTCTTCCAGGGATGATTTTAAGGAACCATACTCATTTAAAAGTGTATAAATGTTGGCGAATATTACCAATTCTTAAAACGCCAACTATAAAATGATTGGCGATATTTTTCAAAAAATATTTTAATTTCCAAGGATTTTATATCATTTGTATAATAATTTGGCAATTTTTAGGGTGAAAAAATGTTACCCCATCAAAATTGGGGGAAACTGGGCTTCAAAAAATGCAAAATGGTGAATCTATTTTGGGAGAAAAACATGGAAAAATAGGCCACTGGGCTAAATTTCGCCCCTAAAATTATCCATGCAGTCTTGATGCACAGGAAGGAAAAAATTTCTCAGCTGAACAGTCCATGTACAGTTCGATGAATGGAACAGTTTTTGGTAATTCTTAATTATAAATTTTTTTGAGTAATTCTTATTTATAAAAAAAAAAATATTGTTTTTTTCCTCTATTTTATGAATGAATGCTTTACTGAATTGTTTACTAATTTTTTTTTCTGCCATTGACTAAATTAATGTTTTAATGAATGAGTTAATAAATGGTTTTTTCAGCTGTTGAATGATTGAATGGTTTAATGAATGTTTTAAAGAATGATTTAATGAAAGCATTTTTTAACTATTGAGTGAAATTATTTACATTGTAGATGCATTGTTATTTGCTTTGTGAAATAGTGAAATAAATTGTTATTTGCAAGTATAGGAATTGGGTTTGGGGAGTTGAGAGTGATGTGAGGG
>LPNX011117502.1:0-10985 GCA_001517045.1 Pseudotsuga menziesii
CTAATACTTCCTCTATGTTGACAAGTTCTCTCCAGGATGTAGGCCAATCATCAACAATTGTCTCTAGGTTTGCATCAAACAACTTATATGGTGTCAAAAACCACTGCTTATTTGGTTCACAGTGCACTTGCACATGAATGGAGTGTGGGCCAATCACAAACTAAGAAATCCACTGAAATTTCCTGACAGCCTCCTTAGATAGTCGTGGAATTTTCATAGCTGCAACCTGCAACGTTTCCCAATATATACAAAATTGAATAGAAGAGTCCTTGATTTGATCATATTTCTTCACCCACCAAAGGTTCTGGTAGCGTTCCCCCTTGCAAACCTTTACTACATCCACATCCATTGCTTGATAATATTCTGGCTCCATGCAAGCCACGACCGCAATTAAAATCAGCAGCCAATTGTATGTGAACGACTGTTGCCTCACCTAGACTTCCAATGCATCATCCGCCAACTGGTTCATTAAAAACAACAACTAGTTCATCTGTACTCCTTGCGTGCATTGCTCTTTGCATGCAATAACCTCTGAATTACATTGGTTGGGTCGGTTCATTCTCACTATCTTGCTAGCCAAAATTGGTGCTATAATGCAAAAACCTGGATCATTTATGTTGTTGACATGATACTCCCTTCCATCAGGCTACAAGTGATATTTATTCTTTAGCGTTGCGACCAATTTCTTATCATTGTATTTCCCCTTGAAATATTGTGAAGGGTTGGGCCCATCCTTGGGAAACACTAATTTCTAAAATGATTTCCATGGTGACAGCGACTGACCAGTCCAGCCACAAAATCTTGCCATGGAAGCACGCCAAGAGCTGCTTCCTACATGCATTCGCTTCATTCAACCACCCAAAGTGCGGCATGTTGATAAGATCCCATAGCCCTGATCTCTTCAAACCTCGTGCCCAGTCATGTGGAATGTGTAATTCTGGATTGCATCTAGCCACTTCCATAGGTACATAGAGACCCTTCATGATATCAGTCGATGCGAGCATATTCTGATCATCATACTTCATTCGTATTAGCATGGGCACAATGGCCATGGTGCATACCATGCACTGTGGTATCGCCGACATCTTCACTGGGTATTTCTGGTTCCTTTTAATCTTCTTGGGCTTTGCGTTGGGTCTCATGGGAGGCATATACCCATGGATATCCATAGCAGACACCCTTTGTGTAAGCTCGTGATTCCACAACCCCTAAAGTCTATGGAACCGTATGCGTAGGTGCCTCCTCTTATGCTCGGGAAGATGTTCTAGTATGTCTCTTCTTCTAATCTAGGGACATGGTCCATTGCACCCCTCTCTTCTTCTTTGGAACCAATGAGGATCCCACCGGCATGCTTGCAACTTCTTCTTCAATGGTGACTCCGACAACTGGTAAATCCCTCTCACTAGAAATCTCAACCGTGAATTGCTCATGTAGCATGCCACACTAGTGCCCCCATTGCTCAATGGGAACTCAACCTTACTTCACTTTGTAGCTCACCCAATCACCACAACTCAGCTTAATGCAACTCTTCTCTAAAACTATATCGATAATTCACATTTTTCACAATGGCGACTTCCAACCACGTTTAGACCTTTATTATAGAACCTAGTCGATCACACACCCATCATGACCAAATCATTATGATTATCTTTTCCTCATAATGACCAAATCATGCATTAATCACCTGAATCTGCTAGTGATCGTGTCAATCCAATGGTCAAATTCATCATTAATATGCATCTCATCCGAGAGCATCGTCAGATAACTGTCTTAAATGATAAATATATTTTTGATTTAACTCTTTCACGGACCTATGGATGTCATAGAATGAATTCCTAACTATGATACTAACTTGTCTACTTGTGCATCCCCTTCCTCGTAGTGCGCCATCCTCCTGACTAGCATCCCACGAAGAAACAATTTTTTTTCATCACGCAGTGCCTTAAGCATCACATGGCTCTAGGCCCGGCTTGTAGTAATTCATCCTGCTACTGTTCACTAGCTTTGAAAACACCACACAACCTAACTACTGCAGTTGTACTATGCCTCCTAAAGTAATGGAATTAATGAGATATGGATCTAGCCAATTCATTTGTAACTTACCTGGCTGCTTCACGAACTTTCTATCAAACGTCAAGACCATGACTCCTTGTTGAAATTGTTTGTTCTTAATATCTCGATAATGCCAAGATTTTTGTTGATCCTTCTCAACTCGCTGATGAAAACGTGCAACAAAGAGGTATTCCTCGAGCTGCACCAGCTGCGCCAGGATTTCTTCTAGTGCTGCTTCATCATCCATACATGTCACTTCCGCTATGTGCAAACTTGGAACAATGTACTCCCTAGCCATGAATGCCTCTTACCCATACACCAATTTGAACGGTGTTTGTCCTGTCAATATTTTTGAAGTGGTGCGATATGCCCACAAAACTACTGGAACATTCAAATCCCAATCATCACGATTTGCATTACACATCTTTGTAAGCGCAAGATCCAATGCCTTTTTGAATTCATCCACTGTCCCATTTTCTTGTGGATGATACAATGTGCTCTTCTTATGCTTTATCTAAATGTCCTCTATCAATGCGTTGACTGTGTGATTGATGAAGTGACTCCCCTAGTCTCTCATCAATATCCTTGGGCACCCAAATCGAGTGACAATGTTGTCAAACATGAACCTTGTTGTTGTAACAGTGGTACAATCTACAACAAGTACAACCTCCTCCCATCTTGTCAAATAGTCTATCACTATAGTTATGTACCGTGCACCGATTCTCTTCCTAGGTGGGTTAATCAGTCCCAAAAACTACATATCTCATTTATCAAATGGTTGCAACGTCGCCTGAGGTACTAGTGGCATCTCATCCCCCCTTGACAGTTTCCCATTTCTTTGACAGACATCACAAATCTGTGCATAGTTTGTCACATCAGTATGGAGAGTTGGCTACCAAATCCGTCCACAGAGAACCTTCCTGGTAGTAGCACGACCTCCATAGTGTCCACCGAAAACTCCCACATGTGCCTATGTGAATATTTTCCCTTGTTCATGTGGTAGGACACATTGCCTTAAGATTTCATTTGTTTCAAGATTATAGAGTTGTCCAGTAATCAACTAAAAATCCACGGCCTTGCCAACCAACTACTTCTTCTGACTTGTAGGAAGATCCTATGTTGTTGTTCCCGTCACCAAAAACTGAATTATTTGTTCGTAGTAGTTATCAACCATTCCAATTCTGAATAGTTGCGCATCCGACAACAACAACCCTGGAGAATATCGCAGGTGCATTCTTCGACCCAAATGACATCATAATGTACTAAAAGCAACCCCATCAGTAAAAAATGTTGTCTTATGGGGTCCTCTTTTTCTATCCTGATCTGGTGATAGCCATAAAATCCATACGTGAAGGAATACATTTCTTGACATCCCACTCCTTCTAGCATATCATCAATTAATGGTGTCGAAAATGGATCATGCACACATGCATCATTCAATTTTCTAAGGTTGATATGAATCCGAACCTCACTTTTCTTCTTATCTTGGACCACCATAGGACTGATCCATTTCGATTCTTCAACCGGCTCTATTATTCTAGCATCTAGAATTGTGTTGAGCTCAGCTTTGACCCTCTCCTTATGTCATAGATTCAGGAAATACGGTTGTTTCTTTACTAGTTTTACATCGGGCTTCAATGGGATCTTCAACTCTTCGATATCTCCCAATATTCCTTTCATCCCAGAGAACTTGGTAGGAAACAAATCTTGGAATTCATGCAACAGATATGTGATATTTTCCATGGTCAGTAGTCCCCAACATTCATAAACTTTGGGTTCTCCTCCATCCCAATTTTGACCTTCCTTATTTTTAATGGATGATTCATTGGATCCATCGAAATTTCAGGTGTTGTGACATCCCAACTCCCTTCTATTTTTGGAATATTGATATTCCATATATCATCACCATCCTCGGCTCCCCGAGTCACATTATAACATTCCATCATCAACTACATCAGAAATTTCTCATGTGGATCCATGGGTTATGCAACTAGAACCACCTTCAGAACAACATTGCATATTGTTACAGTGCATTATGAATAGCTGGATTGGTATCCACAAAATTGAAGATATGAGTGAAACATACCATCAACTCCTCCCATGTAGTAATCTCTCTATGCAACTTGGCTAATACATACCATGATCGTGGAGTCTCATCCAATGTGTGGATAAAGGCATGGACTGACTCATCCTTTGGTTGTGATGCGCACAAGGTCTTACACTCGATCAGGTGATCTCCAGGGTTATTTCATCCACCCTACCTTCCAGTGTGGTACTGATCTATGTCTCCAAAGGAAACTATCATCAATCTTCGACACTGTGACCATCCAGTTATCAACTTATTATGGGTCTCCCACTAATGTGTTGGAGTAGCCTTTAACACTTCATACAACACCAGCAATCATTGTAGTTCAGACACCTTATCTTCAAATGCCAATGAAAATTCAGACAACTCAAGAAGTCCTTCATATTCTGGTAATTCAATAGTCTCAGTTACGACTTGGTATAATGACTGAGTAATTAGGCCACAGTTCCTTAGTGATACCTCATGCATGTGATTCTTCCAATTCTCTAAAGCATAATTATAGTTAGAAGACGCAAAGTTGGAGCTGTGCCAACGAAGTTCCCCATCGATGTAATCATCTGAAATGTTATATGCATGATCCCATCCTCTAACAGCTTCATCTTTCACTGGTTCAACATACCTTCACCCTTCATTCGGATCCATCGGAGCTATGACTCTGATTTCTTGATTTTCAAAGGTCATCACGTGCTTCTTAAAATTAATCGCTTCCAAGTTATCATTGGCCCATCTAATCCCCAACAATGCATGATTGGATATTCCTCCATCAACAACTTCAATAACATCAAAATTAGCATAATTCTTCATCCCTTCAACTTCCACAGAAAGGCACGGAACTCGCCCAATTAATGTCACTCTGGCCTGTTTATCCAGTAATAGTTGTACGGGGGACCAAACCAACTATGGGATCCCCATATTTTTTCATGTATTCCTTGGTAGAATATTAACATTTGATCCTAGATCCAAGATGAATGAATCTGCTTCATAGTCCTCCATTTGGATATCCATGCGCATCTCTTTTTCGGTATTTTTCTTATGTAAAGAGTTCACTACAGACTCTTTCTATCCCTTGGCCAGTCGATGCAATAGATTCTCAATCTCAGCAAGACCTTCAAGATCTCTTGCTAGCGACAAGAAAATTTAAAAGAATATTTGCAAGGTACCATGTTGTCGCGATGGTCCTGCTACTGAAGTTGAATCAAAATAAGTTGGCATTTCATAGACAGTCAACTTACCAGGATCTCTTCTCATCACATCACCTGCTTCCATGAATGTATTTTTTTAGTAGTGACATCGAACTACACCTTCTTTCCGTCCAACTAGATTTGTGCAAATGGGCTATCTTCTCCCTTCGTTGCACCTCTGTGAGTGATAACAACAACATCAACATCCGGCATTCTGGATTCTGCTGAGATCGTCACAACTATCGGTCCTTAATTCTTGTTCAATGGCAGATTTATAGGTTGGTTCATGTTCGGATTCATGTTCTGGTTCTCATTTTGAATATGGTTCTAGTTTTGACTCTACAATTGGTTCTTGTTCTGGTTCTAGTTCTACAACTTTGGAACATTCCCTGCTTGCCACTTCGCGATCAGTTGTGGACATTTTTCAATAGTGTGGTCAACAACAATACAATAAGTACACTATGCTTGCAATTGAAAGAAATATCTTTGACAATGCCCTAGTACTCCACAATTATAACATTGCACTAGTCCATGACCTTGTCCTCGTCCTTGAACAAATCCCCCCCTTCATCCTCCTCGAAATACTCCATGGAATCCTCCTTGATCCTGATACTGTGGTTGATTGAATTGCTAGTATGGAGGATTCAGCTGCTGCAGAAACATCTACATCTAATTATATTGCGGTTGTATTTTCCATTGCAGTACAAACTGCATATGTAGTTGCATGTTGGGCCCAACAACAAGGATATGGTCACCCTTTTACAATTGATGTATTTGTAACTTCAAAATCTATTCACTTATATTGCACCCCAATGTTCCTATCAGGAGAATCATTTATATTTTGTTGTACCCCGATGTTCCTATCAAGAGAGTCGTTAATATAATGAAGTCATGCAAAGGCAAAAAGGTTAACCCTTTGTTGTAAGTTGGGGAAATAGACCCGACAATTGAGTTGAGGTTAACCCTCCTTGTCTATTAGGGGAGCAAAGTCCCCACAATTGAGGGGCACTAGGGTTATAATACACTCCTAGAGATTTCGGCCCTAGTAAGTAATTGTCAAGTTAGAAACTAGTATAAATAGAGAGTGAAACTCTCTATTCGATGCACACACTCACCTAGCTATAGCGCATAGGTGAGAGAAGAGGATCTCACATAAGTGAGAGAGAGAACAACTGTTGGAGATCATCTTTTCATGTTTGTGTTTTACTATTGCCATTGGTTCTCATTCTATATCTGAGGAAGTTATGGGGTTTTCTCCTTTATGGTTTCCCCTAGGAAAATATTTTTGTCTATTGTCTCTTGTGATTGATTGTTGTGCATGTTATTCTCTCAGATAAGATCCTACGATCATATTGCTTAAATGATAAAAATACAACATGGTAACAGATCTAAGTTGAGAAGAAAAAAATTTGTAGCTGTAGAAGCTATGGCTTCTTAATTTTTGGGTATCTCTCCACAATCCATCATCAAAAGGAGGCTAGACTAACTCTCCATTGAAAGATGCATCTTTTTATCGAAGCATAATTTGATTCCAAGCATTTTCAGTTTTTGCTGCGGGAAATTAGGGCTTTTTATAGAAGAGGAATTTTTGAGTGAGCCCAACATAGGATTTCTCTCCTCATAAAAATAGAATTTTAGAGAACAAGGTCAAAGTTTTTGGTTGAGTAAAACTCTGGGAAAGTCAAACCCTAGTTTGACCCCGGTCCTGAAAAAATTCCTAAAATACTAAAACTGGTAGTTTTGGTACATTTTATATATCTTGATATTGAAGAATTCTCAGGAGCCAAAATTTTCACAGGCTGAGTATAAATTCTTGATGTACCCTGTGTAAAAATTTCAGCCTCCAATTTTCTATATTCTGGGAGATATGATTCCTCCAAATTGGAGCTCCAGCCTCTCTCAGGATTCATCCCTAAACATGAAACCTAGGGAGAATTGCTATATCTCGGGATACAAAGGTCCAAGTGAAATTTTGTAAGATTTTCTAGATAGAGAATAGAATGTACATTTTGTGGTAAACTAGTCAGACCCTCATGATGAAAAAGTGACACATGGCAGGATGTACAACTTTGCTACGTTGAATAGTCCTAAAAAAGTAACATTGGGAAAACTCTCATAAGTCCCAATTTGAGAAATCAATTCTACTCAAATATATGGTGTTGGAACAAAGACAAGAGAGGATACCTTAGTGCAAAGTTTCATACATAAAGAAGCATTACTTTCATAGATACCGCAGAAACAATATCAAGCATTTCTGCAGAAGAAATTGGAAAATCAGGGCTTCCTGTTTCGGGAGCTTTCATCCACTGATTTCAGAAAAGGAGTACATTGGAAAGATCACCTTGAAGAGGCCCATATTTTTATCCAATCAGATCTGAAAGATTCTAAGTTTTGAAAATTAGGGTTTCTCTAACAAACCCAAGACCAGCTAGCTCCAGAACCATGAAGGACACCTCAAATCGGTAAGATCTAATATTTTTCTATTTACATTTGAGGTTCTCATTTCAAAATGATTAATCACACCATATTGATGAAATGCTTGCTGAAGTTGACAACTTCCAAGCATGGAAGTGTATGATCTCATTGGTCCTTGAAGGAAATGATTGGGACACTTACATAAGTGGAGAGGTTCTAGCTTCGGAGGGAGATGATGCTAAATCCTTACACAAGAAGAACTTGGTCAAGGCCAAGAGGATCACCTTCTACCACAAGTTTCTTCCCTAAAGACACCTAAAGAGATTTTTGATTCCTTGACCAACCTATTTTGAAGGAAAGAATATAAATTGGAATAAGTATAGGAACTCCATGATCCTTGAAGAAATTGACTTGGATTAGTATTTCAGTAAGAAAGGTGTAGGAGTCAGAGGGAGATGAGGCCATGGCAAGAGCCAAGAGAATCATTGTAGAATCTATTAAAGATAATCTCATCCCTCATGCGTCATCCTTGAAGACACCAAAAGGAAGTGTTTGATGCTATGAGGAAGAAATCGAAGAAGAATAAGATATTCTTATAACCACCTTGAATGGCCTCCCAAGATCATGGGATTCATTCATTCGAGGAATGTGTGCCAGAAGGAAGTGATTACCTTCAACAGACTTTAGGAAGAGTGAACAAAATAAGAAGCTCGACTCATAATAAGAGAAAAAAATATGGGAGCAACTGAAGATCAAGCTCTCATGATTCAAAGAATATCCCTCAAGCAATTAGGAATATGAAGAACTCAATTCTTGAAGAACCTCTTATCCATCTTAGCATTTGGATAAGAAATGATGATGTCATGAATGATGAAGATCATGAAGCAGAAGGCTCAAGAATTGAGTCACCCATGAAATGAATAAAAGATAAGTATTCAATTGTTATTTTATGATATTGTTTTGTTATGCATTTCTTTATATTCAATTGATGTGTTATGCATGATAGAATGTTTGCATTAATAACAATATACTACTAATATGCACATGATGGGTAAGTAGCTCATGGTACTATACAACTCTCCATTGCTACTTATCTAGAATGAAACCTCTTTGCTGACAGATTGGATTAGTGCACAATCTCAATGATGTCTTGGTAGAGATGGAAGGCATCTAGAAATTTTTTGTGAGATTTGGATGAATGTTGTATTGGCTAAAATAATTCCATGATCATATCTTTATGCATAAGAATTTTCCATTATGAATTTTTTCTAACCATATAACTAATTCCTTCGACTTGTAGGAAAGATAGCGTACAATCGCCTAAAAGAAAGTAAGGATGAGGCTTGTTCTGAAGAACCAATGACAATAGTTCAAGAAATAATCCAAAATGAAGAATAGTACGATGAGGCCATAGACACACTCTATCTATGTGACACTAATGACTGACATCATTGATGCAGATCCTTCCAGCTATGAAGAAGTAGCCAATAAGAAAGGGAAGGAGAGTACCAGTTCAAGAAGAATGATGTCTACGATGTGGTGTCGAGACCTAAAGGGAAGTGAGCAGTGGATCTGCAAGATCCAACATGCAGTAGATGGAAACATGATGGGATACAAGGAAAGATTTGTAGCATGGGGCTTCTCACAGAAATAAGACATAGACTACGAAGAGGCATTTGCATCCAATGGGAATTGAGGCACATGACATGTAGATTCATGTGTGCAAATTAAAGAATGCCTTGTACGAACTTAGAAGACACCCATGGGACAACACATGCATGAGGATCTTTAAGATCACTTGGAGTGATGAAGATATTAACCTTTGTTACAAGGTTGAAGGTGAAAGCCTATAGAGGATGACAAGCTCACAGATGGGTGCGAGAAGAACTCTAGAAAAAGGTTCAAGATAGAGGATATTGGTATCCACTGACCCTAGATGGATGCATAGAATAATAGTAGCAGAGGAAGCTTCTTGTCACTCCAAAGTATGATGTTTCAGTACATAGAGTACGAAAGGCAGAGGGAGAATGATGCTCCACTTCAGAGGGAGTGACTGTAGAATATCCTGAGGCTTGACATGGTACAACATGATGGACAACTTATTGATGGCTCTAGGATTTACTGAGAGTAAAGTGGTTTTCAACCTTTACATCAAGGCTGAAGACCATTGATGCTCCTATTATATGTCGATGACTTGTTCCTGATAGAAAAGAGGAACTCATTAGAGTTGCAAGAAGGAGACTTACTACCCAGTTCGAGATGAAGGACTTGGATATGATGCAGTACATTCTAGGCATGGAGGTGTGGCAGAATGTAGATGGAATCTCCCTAAGACAAGGAAAGTATGCAGTAGAGATCCTTAAGAGGTTCTGAGTGATGGACTGCAAGGCCATGACCACTCCTATTTTCATCGAACATGAAGCTATTGAGTAATGCTTCATCAGATTCGATTGATGCTATGATGTATCGTCAAAATATTGGGTCCTTGATGTACTTGATGAATGCGAGACTAGATATTTATTTTGTTGTGAACACCTTGAGCCAGTTCCTGAAGGATTCGAGACATGTTCACTTGATTGCTACAAAGCATATTCTGAGGTGCCTGAAGGGTATAGTTGATTATGGGCTCAAGTATGAGGTGAATCAGAAGATTAATCTAGAGGTTTATGTGGATTTGAATTGGGAAGGAAGTGCCATTGATAGGAAGAGCACTTTGGGGTGCTTATTTAGTACGGGATCAGGTGTGATCTCTTAGTTTAGCAGGAAGAAGTCCTGTATGGCACCGAGTACAACCGAGGAAAAATATGTTGCCACTTGCTCGGCTATTTCAGAGGTAATGTGTTTCTTTTGAAAAATACTATTTGATTTGATTAATCTGACTTACATTTTTGTATGATTCAAAGAGGAGCAGTAAACCTCCAGTATGTGATCCAGATTGATATCTCTCAAAAGAGGGATTTCTAGCATAGCAGGGGTCAGGTTGTTTGAGCATAAATCCTGGTGAATATCGTAGGTTGCTTAGATGTAAACAGTCCTGTAGGTTGTCCTCATATGTAATTAGTCCTGGAGAATATCACAGGTTATCCTTGGACGTAATCAGCCCTGATGTGATTCTACGATAGAAATGGCGAGAAAGAAATTCGACTACTTCAGGAAGAATCTTGGTGTTCTCCAGATCGAGGTTCCTTCCAAGGGGAGGAGATGTAAGTGCAAAGCCATTTTGACATGGTGGGAGGCAGGTCCTCCCATGG
>LPNX011117512.1:0-23081 GCA_001517045.1 Pseudotsuga menziesii
ATATATATATATAAAGTAATTAATTAAATTTGATGGATTAATTCCTTCATAAGACACTCATACCTGCATCAATTAAAGGAATATTTTATTTTGTCATACCTTAATGGAATTACTGGTTGGGCAGATCGCATGCCTTGGATTAATTTTCCTTACGGAAAAATTTTAGGGAAGACCACCTCAACACTAATTGTGACAGAATTACTGTCCTAAAAATTTGGGAACTATTCCCACAGCATGAAGTGCTGCCAATACCTTAAATTTTTTACAGACAGCCTTTTGGTAGGAAGGGGAGTAATTAATAATAAAACGGTCAGATGCTGAGGGAGAACAAATTGCTGCCAAATAGGAGTGCTCTCTATGCCTTTAAAAGAAAAGAGGAAGCTCGACATTCAGGGGGAAGGAAAATAATTCTAGTTTTGCAAAAACGCAGGTCTGTTAAGGGAGGAAAGCCCTGGGGGAGAAGCTAGGCGATGGAGCTCTGCATTTTTTCCCACTCCTTCCATTTTTGCTTGGGGGAAAGCTCTCCATGATTCAATCTTGGAGGTAACTCAATAATTTTCTTACTGTTGAATTCCTTGATATGCAAATTCCCCTCTATATTGGAAGTTTGGATCTGTATTTTTCTTGAGTTTTGATTACTGAGTATGAGATGGTATCGATATGTTTTAATCATTGATTATTTGATTTCTTGATGTATGCAAACGACTCCCAAACGAGCCTGTGAACAAATCCATGAACCATGGATCTAGAAATATGTGGAATGGTTGCAGCCAAGTCCATCGTTTTCTGGTTGTTTTAAATGCAAAACTTACATGTGTTTCTTTTGACACCCAAGTCGGGGTTGAAGGGGTTCGATAAGAACTCAGCTTGCCTATGGATTTTAGTTTAGATATAGGAGAATCATCTTTCTAATTCTAAACCTGGTACAAACCCTTTTGAGCTGTGCATGCAGTTTTGGTTTTTTCTTTTTAACCGTGCCTGTGAATCACCTGCAACCCATCTACGTTGTTTGATTCCTTGTGAATTTGTGGACTGGGAGTCCGAGCTCGATGGATGGAATTCGTGGTCTGGGTATCTTGTTTTGAATAGCTTCCCACTTCCCAGCATGTTAGGGGTTTTAAAACTGGCTGTTATGATGGGTGTGACCATGCAGACTTAGACCACGTCTTACTTGATGATCCAAAAGCCTTTGCATTTCACATTAAGATGCATTGTTTCCTCACTGACCATTTAGGTTTTATGTCCTTTGGATGCCACAAGCTCGGTTTCTTGGAACCACGGCTTAGATGGAAGGATGGGTCGCCTTCGCTGTAAAGATATGAATCTACGCAAACCTATATCACACCTTACTTTGGGTTTCAGTTTACTTTTAACATTTTTATGTATTCATATAAATTATAGCCTTGCCTTTGCAATATAGATTTCAATCTTTTAGACTTAGATTGCCAGATTGGGTTTCGGCGTAGTTTAAAATAGTTTCACCGAATTCATGACGCATCTTCCATTGATGGTCGTACTATGCATCGTGAGTTCACTTACTGTTGTTTCCTCACTGGTCCTCTTGAGATTATACCTTTTATCCTTGTGAGAAGGTGCTTCTTACAGTGCTTTGCCTTTGGAACATATTCTCCATTTTTTTGGGGGAATTTGTTAATATTTATAAGATATGGCTCTCATGTCTTGAAGGGATCCTAAAAAATCTAAAAAGATACAAGTCACAATTCCAAACTATAAGTTATTAAAAATCAGTGCGTTGGATCCCAATTTCAGCATCATGATTGAATCTAAACTGGCCCTCTCAGGATTTTAGTGTTAAACACTTAATTTGCATATGCTGTTATTCCAATGTGCATAAGAATATAATATAGTGCGTAAGAATTATAAATATAATCTCCAGGAGATACTTAGATATGGGGAATAACTTATTTAATACGTAAACATGGAAAAATGGGACATTAATTGCAGTACATGAGTTTATTTTTCCAGAATAATATTTTCTTAAAAACACCCACCGATTAGGGTACCTAATTGTTGTAGTAATTTCAAGTTCGCCATGTGCCCAAAAGGGCTGTTAATGATTTCTTCTATGAGCTGATTATAAGGGTCCTAAAGGAGGGCTGTTGAGTTAGAAGTGTCTCTCTGCGTAGAGCCTTGAGGTAAGATAAGAACCGGCCATGAATGAGCCGTGATTTTTGTAAGCATTCTATTTTGATAAAGAAATAAAAGAACAAATAAGTTGGTGGATGTAGCCTCGTGGATGAGGTGAACCACGTGAAGATGGTTGTCGCATTTGTGTTATTTTGATGTGCTGGTTTTATTTCTTTGTTTACATGATGGTTATGAATGCAGTATAAATGTTTTAATTGGTGAAAATATTACTAAAATTCTGTTTTGTAGACTTCTTGAATGCTTTATAGCTTTAAGGTATCAGGGGTATTTTACATATGGTATCAGAGCGAGAGTTGAAACGCTCGGGCCTTTTGGGCTTAAAATGCTTCCGCATGTTTTCATTTTAAAACTAACAATTGAGTTTTGCCCTGTGATACAAAAAATCAACAAGTTCGCATTGTTCGGCCAATCTAGGTACCTTAGGTTGAACCCAATGCACATGTTTATTGACCTTGTAGTTGTGCAGGAGAAGGAGGAACCTCTTCTCAGATCACAAAAGATTGTCATTGTTTTTCCACTTCTGCGCTAAGTCGATGAGGTAAAAATGGAGTGATTAATGCTAAGGGGTATTTGAAATCTGGAATTAGATCATCAGGTATATGAATCTATTATGCAATTTGATATTTTTTCCTACTGACTTTTGTGATAGCGACCTAAACATCTCTTCCAAGCTGACTGTTTATGGTGCGCAGATCTGAATTTTTAATTGGCTTTGGCTTCGTAATTTCAATTGGAGGATACCATAATAATGTTTTACAACTTAAAAGGGATCATCTTAAAAGGATTAGCATAGCTTCCAAAAGAGTTTCCATAAGTTTGTTAACCGGAATCCTGATAGCTTGGGCGATCATTTATGGTATGTTGTTAGTTCCATAAACAAAGCATAGTATTTCCTCATTCCTCCAAATTCATAGCTATAGGAAACAAAGTACTGAAGCATACTCTTGCTGAAAACTGGTTAGAGAATTTTCGTAAATTAATACTTTACTTGTTTCAATGTCAATATTTGCATATGTATTGAATGACTGCTAGCTAGAAATCGGTGCCTTTTTCTTATCCATTTCCCATACTCAAAAAATTTGGGCTGCCTGGAATTCTTTTATTCAATCACAGATTGTCAAGTTTGACTGGTATCTCAATCTTTCCATGCTACGTGTATAAGCATTATTCCTTATTTTCCTTATTCAAATAAGGAATAATGCTATCACCATCGAGATCAGAACTCTACCCCATGAACTAATATATACAACTGCAATAATTTGTTTCTGCAGATCCATTTCAAGCAAAACCCTCTTGTACAGCTGTATATTCACTGGCTGCCCATAATCGTCTTAAAATCATTCTGGAGGAATCAGATTCTTATCATAGTTTGAAGGTCCATTTGAAGTTCATCCTCTCATTAAATTTAAAAAAAAATGATATTGAAAATGATATAAGCATATTCTATTGATTTAGCAAGAGATTAGTTGTTGGGTCGGGGACTTTTCTAATATCTTGAAGGAATTAATACATATATGAGGCTTGTATGTGGCTTCTGCATTTGTTGCAAAGAGCTACGAGCATGATAAAACTCGATGACCATAAAGAGTAGCACTTATAAAGGAGCTTTGAGTATGATCAAAACTCGATGGTCATAAAAAGTAGCCTTTTTTTAACAAGAATATATTGATTTATATTCAGGCCTTGGAGATTTTAGACTTAGAAATGATCAATTAAGAGTTATTACGTGATATACTGGATAGAGGATAACTTTTCATCACTGTTATGCTTCTCGATATCAAGGTATTCTTTTGAATCGAGGCCTTGTTACACCATAGAAAAATCGTGTTTCACTTACAGATATTGATTCTTCTTTAGCCATGTCTCTGATCACCAATTTCTGGCAATTTTTGATAGTCTCATCATCTCCCATCAGAGCAATAGATTGACTATCGATATTGATATAGTTTGTTAGTATGTCAATTGCTAGTATATATCGAATAGTTTTTATGACTGTATTTAGGGTTTTTGTTGTTGGTTGCACTTAATGGGAGGGTTGTCGTGCATTTAAATTTTCTTCTCTCCGGTTTGAAGGCAAGTGATTGTTAAAATTTCCTGCAAGTGATTTGGTATATTCATATACATCTAACCCTTTGTATTGAAATTTATGGGGATCCTATATATGAGATCTGAAATAGTATACCGTGAAGGGTCTTGAAATCCTAAACCGTTTCCTAAATATAAGATTTCAGGTTTCTATTCTATGTGTAATTTTGCCGGCAATTTCAGTTTTAGGTCTATATTTGGGTTACCTGCAAAGCAGGTATGTAATTCTACCTACTTTTATCAAGGTTTCGGATCTAGACTATGTAGTTTGTAATAAGTCCAAGACATGCAGTAAAATCTCGTTACACACAGACACACACACACACACACACACACACACACACACACACATATATCGTTGTTTGCAAAATATGAGAATGCAAAGGAAAATTTTTGGTTATTTATGCTTTTGCTTTTTGCAAAGGATGATAAAGCAGACCTAAAATTATGGTTATTTATATTTATTGTTGTTTGCAAAAGATGAGAATGCGAGCCATAAATTTTGGTTATTAATCTTTAACTTTGTTTGCAAAAGATGAGGGACGACCTCTAAATACAGGCCCCACATTTACTCCAGTAAAATTGTTTCTATTTGCTAGTTTAGGTGTAGAGGCTAGAAGTGGAAAAGATGATTTCATTTTTCTTTAATTATATGTTTATTATACACTGTATTTCTGGTTCAAAAGGAAACTAAAATCGCGGCTGCCTTTCCCCATTAGTACAAGATTATTAAAAATCAATCAATGTGTGTGATATCTTTTAGTATGCAAGTTAATGGTAGTAACTAATGCTAGAAGGAAGGGGTATATGTTGATTTAAAGTTGTAGTAGTGTTGGTATGTAAATGTTTATTCATTCAAGAATCAATGCTATATGTTTAAACATTGCAAGGAGCATTATTTGAATAATATAGCCTCCTTTGTGCAATTTGATTTGTTTATTTGAGTGGTTCAGTATGGCTCCCCGAATTGCTTGTAGTTGAAGGAGGTTTGAATAGATGAGCACGCCAACCATTAGGATGGCACGGTAGAAATTTCCCAATAGCATTTCCAGAGACCAACTTCATTGGGGACGGCTCTACTGTTGAGTTGTCTTACAGCTGGTGATGACCACGATTATCTTAGGTTTTGCTTTTGATTATTTATCCGTAGGATGCCCATCTCGGTGGTTGGAATTATTTTAATTATGGATATTGTAGAAGGGACAATTTAACTAAGATAGTTGTTTAAATTGATCCTTTCGATTGGGAGTTCCTGACCTTATTATGGCGAGGCTAATTGCAGGCAATTTACTTTGTTTAGAATTGCTAACAAATTTTGGATGTTGGTCTTATGTCATTAACAAGCACTTTAAAAGTTCAGATGTAGTATATATAAAATTGCAACAGTGAGTGAATTTTTCTGTTGTAATAAATTGAAGTTAATGAGTGGTTGCATTGTCAAAATTCTCAAGTAGTGTTGGTATAAGAAATTGAAAATATTTTGCGGCTTCTTGTAAATGCCTTCTTGTCAATTCTGGTGATAAAAGGCTCTTATAGGATGAATGAAAAATGAAGTAAGGCATGACTTGTGCAAAAATTTTGATGTTCTTTGAATTAATAAGATGATAAACTAACACCCATAGAGTGCTTGCAGGCATGGGAAATTGTGGCCATGAAAAAGGCTAAAGCTCCAGGACTATGATGAGTTAAATCTCATGTGTATAAAGTTGTCACCACGAGGGAGTGGTGATGGAGGTAGTGGTTGAAAGGTACCTTGTTTTCCCTCGGGCCAGCAAGGGACCATTATGCATTCTGGGGACGCCCAGATGTAAGACATTTGGTTAAGACTCGTTCTGCACACATTAGAGGACCGTCACATGAGTGGGGGACTCTATGAAGAGAATAACCTCTAGGCGTTGTGGAGGTGTGCGAGAACGGAGTGCCTCAGCTTGGTGAAGCACCTTGAAGAGCACAAAAAGGAGATACGCCTACAGAGGGGTATAGGGTATCATCCTTGTGTTGGGTGGCTTGAGTTGGTATTGGAAGTACTGTTAGCACTTGGAGTGCTGGGATGGAGGAACATCCTGAGAAAAGAAGAATGATAAAGCACCCTGAATAGCACAAAGGAGATACATGAAGGGTTGGTATCGTCCTTGTGTTGGGTGGCTTGAATTGGTACTTGAAGTACTGTTAGCACTTGGTGTGCTGGGATGGAGGACATCCAAAGAAGAGAACAATGCCAGGAAAAGGTATGTGCAGTACAGGTAAACTGGTACCTATATGTTATTGGCAATAGAACTAATATGTTATGAAAATTGTATTTCTGAGTTTACATTTCGATGCTAGTATGCATGCATATGTCTGATTCTAAATGAGGGATCATGATAGGAAATACAAGCAAACAAGGACAACTCAAAAGGAAAGGAAAAGTTATTGAAGAATGAGAACACCGAGGACGATGTTAATTTTAGGGGGAGAGGATGTAATATCCCTCTCATATGCCCTCTAATATTTTGTAAATTCGCATATTAATGTACTTGTCTCGGTGAGGAGCTCAAGGCCAAGGCCCCACCAAGACAACACCTTATGGCTTATAAAAATTAACAACCTAAGTGAAAATACTTAGAAGATGAAAATGCATTGACACAACTTAAACATAAGGACTATCTAAACCCACCATGGGTAAAAACTTATCCCAACTCAAGACGCCTTAGCAGAATACTCAATCCTAGTAACTTGGACGAGAGGGTTGAGGGGGTTAAAGAAAGAACCAAGGAGAAAACAATTCCAAAGAATTAGAGACACACACACACACACACACACACACACACACACACACACACACATATATATATTAAGTAATTAATTAAATTTAATGGATTAATTCCTTCATAAGACACTCATACGTGCATCAATTAAAGGAATATTTTATTTTGTCATACCTTAATGGAATTACTGGTTGGGCAGGTCGCATGCCTTGGATTAATTTTCCTTACGGCAAAATTTTAGGGAAGACCACCTCAACACTAATTGTGACAGAATTACTGTCCTAAAAATTTGGGAACTATTCCCGCAGCATGAAGTGCTGCCAATACCTTAAATTTTTTACAGACAACCTTTTGGTAGGAAGGGGAGTAATTAATAATAAAATGGTCACATGCTGAGGGAGAACAAATCGCTGCCAAATAGGAGTGCTCTCTACGCCTTTAAAAGAAAAGAGGAAGCTCGACATTCGGGGGCAAGGAAAATAATTCTAGTTTTGCAAAAACGCAGGTCTGTTAAGGGAGGAAAGCCCTAGGGGAGAAGCTGGGCGATGGAGCTCTGAATTTTGTCCCACTCCTTCCTTTTTTTCCTGGGGGAAAGCTCTCCATGATTCGATCTTGGAGGTAACTCAATAATTTTCTTACTGTTGAATTCCTTGATATGCAAATTCCCCTCTATATTGGAAGTTTGGATCTGTATTTTTCTTGAGTTTTGATTATTGAGTATGAGATGGTATCGATATGTTTTAATCATTGATTATTTGATTTCTTGATGTATGCAAACGACTCCCAAACCAGCCTGTGAACAAATCCATGAGCCATGGATCTAGAAATATGTTGAATGGTTGCAGCCAAGTCCATCGTTTTCTGGTTGTTTTAAATGCAAAACTTACATGTGTTTCTTTTGATACCCGAGTCGGGGTTGAAGGGGTTCGATAAGAACTCAGCTTGCCTATGGATTTTAGTTTAGATATAGGAGAATCATCTTTCTAAGTATAAACCTGGTACAAACCCTTTTGAGCTGTGCACGCAGTTTTGGTTTTTTCTTTTTAACCGTGCCTGTGAATCACATGTGACCCATCTGCATTGTTTGATTCCTTATGAATTTGTGGACTGGGAGTCCGAGCTCGATGGCTGGCATTCGTGGTCTAGGTATCTTGTTTTGAATAGCTTCCCACTTCCCAGCATATTAGGGGCTTTAAAACTGGCTGTTACGATGGGTGTGACCATGACTTAGACCATGTATTGCTTGATGATCCAAAATCCTTTGCATTTCACATTAAGATGCATTGTTTCCTCACTGACCATTTAGGTTTTATGTCCTTTGGATGCCGCAAGCTCGGTTTCTTGGAACCGCGGCTTAGATGGAAGGATGGGTCACCTTCGCTATAAAGATATGAATCTACGCAAACCTATATCACACCTTACTTTGGGTTTCAGTTTAGTTTTAACATTTTTATGTATTCATATAAATGATAGCCTTGCCTTTGCAGTATAGATTTCAATCTTTTAGACTTAGATCGCCAGATTGGGTTTCGGCGTAGTTTAAAATAGTTTCACCGAATTCATGACGCATCTTCCATTGATGGTCATACTATGCATCGTGAGTTCACTTACTGTTGTTTCCTCATTGTTCCTCTCAAGATTATACCTTTTATCCTTGTTAGAAGGTGCTTCTTACGGTGCTTTTCCTTTGGAACATATTCTCCATTTTTGGGGGGGCATTTGTTAATCTTTATAAGATACGGCTCTCGTGTCTTGAAGGGATCCTAAAAAATCTAAAAAGATACAAGCCACGATTCCAAACTATAAGTTATTAAAAATCAGTGCGTTGGATCCCAATTTTAGCATCATGATTGAATCTAAACTGGCCCTCTCGGGATTTTAGTGTTAAACACTTAATTTGCATATGCTATTATTCCAATGTGCATAAGAATATAATATAGTGCTAAGAATTATAAATATAATCTCTAGGAGATACTCAGATATGAGGAATAACTTGTTTAATACGTAAACATGGAAAAATGGGACATTAATTGAAGTGCATGAGTTTATTTTTCCAGAATAATATTTTTTTTAAAACACCCACCGATTAGGGTACCTAATTGTTGTAGTAATTTCAAGTTCACCATGTGCCCAAAAGGGTTGTTAATGATTTCTTCTATGAGCTGATTATAAGGGTCCTAAAGGAGGGTTGTTGATTTAGAAGTGTCTCTCTGCGTAGAGCCTTGAGGTAAGATAAGAACCGGCCATGAATGAGCTGTGATTTTTGTAAGCATTCTATTTTGATAAAGAAATAAAAGAACAAATAAGTTGGTGGATGTAGCCTCGTGGATGAGGTGAACCACGTGAAGATGGTTGTCGCATTTGTGTTATTTTGATGTGCTGGTTTTATTTCTTTGTTTACATGATGCTTATGAATGCAGTATAAATGTTTTAATTGGTGAAAAGATTACTAAAATTTTGTTTTGCAAACTTCTTGAATGCTTTATAGCTTTAAGGTATCGGGGGTATTTTACAGAGGGGATCCAGATTAAAATGAGGAACGACTCCGGGTCATGGTTGGGTGGAACGTGGTAGTTCCCAAGTGATTCGATCATCTATATAGAGGTCAGATCTACCTATGAATTGTTAATGTTGGGTAATTGAGTGTGCAGGTTTCAACCATTGGAATAGCTTCACCTTTCAGGTATGAGGTTCTTGATTTCCTATTGAATTTTTTAGTATAGTTTATCGTTAGAATATTCAATTGTTTATGTATATTTCTAACCCTATGTTTACAATTGTTTTCATGTCAAAACCTTTAAGGGTTTGTATTTTATTTTATAAACACTATGTGTGTAAATTAGTTCTCGTTAAGAATTATTTAGGGCTTATTTCTTTTATACTTAGTTCTGCATTTCTTCATAGCTTAAACTTTGTTTTCCTAAACCATCAAAAATTCTCTAAGCGTGCCTATATGGTTATTTACCTATGAACTCTACTGTCAGATTCCATGTTGCCAGCATGTAATATCCTGAATTTTGGACCTAACACTTATAGGCACGTGCCTATTGATTATGATGATTATCGTGATGTTTTATTTTTATATTGGGTCGAAGACCCCATTGCATATGAATATGATGATTTGTTTTATATATTGGGCGTAAGCCAATTATTGATGATATATGTATATGCTTGTTTGTGTTGGGCGTGGACCGTGGAGCACATGATTGATGAGATGTTTTGTGTTGAGCAAGGAGATCTGGAGAACTTGACCGATTGATGATTTCTGTTGAGGGAGAAGCTCTGGAGAACATGATTAGTTACCTTTGTGTTGAGAAAGAAGCTCTTGAACACATGAAAATATAGTTGGATGTGTTGGGAATAAGCCCTCGAGCCTTCCATGTTGATGTTGAGCATAAACTTTGAAGCATCGGATCCTTGGCCATTGTATCCCTAGGTGTATCATACAAGTGCATACTAGCATTAGTGTTGAGTGAGGAGCTCTAGAATTGCACTAGATTGTAACTCCCTATTAAAGTGTTGAGTATGGGCTCTCGTAAGCGCTAGGGTTACCAAAAAGTATTTAATAACTTCCAAGTGAAAATGACTCGAGGAAAACATTGATCTCATCATACTTATTTATAAGTGATTAAATGAAATTTCAAATTTCTGTATTCTCATCAAGTACTCAAGAACTACCATGTTATACGAGGGAAATCCAACATGGAAGGATGTTTATAGTTTCCTAGCGTAGTAGACCAAAACCATCTACCTACTTGACCTTAATGAAGAAGTGTCATTAAGTCTAGGGATCATGGTATATGATGCCCAAAGACAAATGTTAACAAAGTGTTATATTATTATGTACTTTATACATGGTATGTATAAAGAATTAAATATATTAATAATATAAATAAATGAAACAAAGAAGAGAAGCTCCATCAATTATTATTTATTAAAGATTAAATGAATAATATAATGTCTATGAAAGTCCAACTAGGAACTAGTAGAAAGTTCCTAGGTTAAAATATTAATAATTACCCAAAGTAATTGAAAAGGGTGAAATCAAGAAACCAAGGTTTATTGATTTAACTGTCCCTTTCACTGAAAAGTCTGTCTATAAAGTCTCAATCCAAGGAAAGGCTTGGGGTTCTGATCTATCATGAGAGGAGTCATTTTTCTACCTATTTCTCTCAAGTAAATTCTTGAAGAAACATTTCCTGGAAGGAAGAGGAGAACTGATCCAGATCTGATACACTAGATAGGAAACCTTACATTAGGAACTCTAAGTTACTTGCATGTTGGAGTCCATCTTGGGGGGATCCAGATTAAAACCATGAACAGTTTCAGGTCATGGTTGGGAGGAACATGGTAGTTCCCAAGTGATTTGGTCATCAAAGTAAGAGGTGAGATCTGTCTTAAATTGTTAATGCTAGTTATTCAAAAGTGTGCAGGTTCAGCCATTAGAGGAGCTTCAGAAAATTACAGGTATGAGTTCTTAATATGTCAAGTTCATTTATGGGGTAAATGCTGGCTACTTTATGTAAATGTTCCTTATATTTCTCTAACCATATAAATGATGGTTCTATCCATATCTCCAAGGGTTACATTTCTTAAATTTTAACCCTAGACTGTATATTCTATTTTCTAGATTAATTGATGGATATGTTAGGTAAATGATTTTAATGCATCTCCTAACCCCATGTGTTTGATTCTCTGGTTATAATCCACTAGGGTTCGCATTTCTTAAATATTACCCTTAGGTTGTAAATGTTATCATATGATCTATTTTACTAGGATTGTATCTTAAAGTTTTTTTTTGTATTACTTCAGTATTTAGATTTCGTTACTATAAACTAGGGTTTGATTTCCACTAACTAAGTAATCATTCTCTAGGCTTTATTACTCTGCTGACATATTTCATTTGTGAGTGGAGGCTTGTCTAAGTTTACTTCAAACTAGTTCAGAAGTAGGAATTCATATATTTATATATAATTACTATCTTCAACCTAAAATTACAATAAAGGAACTATGCTGGTATCCATCTAATTATTAATAGCAGTAAGTAAACCAGAAATATTAAATATAAGTATGTAGTAAGAGAACTATAATATAAATTAAATCACAAAATAAATAAACCATTAAGACCTTTCAAAGTCTGTCTTATGAACTATAAACTGAATAGAAAATCAATCCCATTAAATAAACAACATCGTAATTAAATGAACAAAGGAGGCATAGAGACCATCCATGTGGTCATATATCAAATCTCTCATTATATATATATATAAGCACCCACAATTCTATCTAATCCATCTTAACCAACCAAATTTCATTTATCCATAACCATTAAACAAAACTATATAACTCATTGAACCTTACATATAACGAATGAAATATTACATCATACATAAAAATTATGTCATGTATTAACTTATATCAGGATAAAAAACAAACCCAAATATTACAAATAGGGACATGAATCGAATCTTGTGGGCATACAAGCCAAGCCCCTTTTTATAAATTGAAATACAATTCATTACATTAACATCCAAACTGAGTCGAACCCTATTGGGTTTGTTTGCATTCGTACTATGGCCACGCTATACTTTAAAGTATGTGGGTTACATCATTTAAAATCAATGATATTAAAAATAAACAATAATCAAACCAGCACGCTACAACGAGGTTGTGAGATGTTGTATCTCACCACCATGTTGATAATAAGAACTGCGATTACACTACAACATGACCTTGTCCAACATTGTAATACACAGAGTCCATTTATAGTCTAGTCACATCGATGAAGGCCATCATGGGCTTATGACCCCTAGCTTCTACAAAATCCACAATATAAACAAAACCCACAAAGTCATAACAGTAAATAACCGACAGATGCTATGCACAACATTCACCCAAGCCACGACAATGCCAAACTAAAATTACACAGTATGATTTTAATAACAAACTACTCGATTAACGAATCATCCATAAACTATTCAATAGAATACCAACAGTAACGATATACATCAGAGCTATTGCAGCTATCAAGGAGAAGGCTTAAGACACTTACTGCTTGATCCTTCAACCCATGTTGTTCACCATTACAGTACTTTTAAATCACTCAACACATAGAACACAACGAAGGTGTATACCTGATTATAAAAATATGTTAATAAACCATTAACGCAATATAAAATCCACAAACACAGTAAGCATAAAACCCATGACCATTTCATTTAAACGTGGAGTATCTACCTTATACACAGATTTTCCATTCACATTATCTGCTACACAGCCACCATTAAAGGCCGAGAATGGAGTTTACACAGGCATGCCAATGAGCTATAGCACCATTGCAAGCAATGGTGCAGCCCATGGCTAAAAGGCCCAAAACCAAAAATCATGATTTACATAAATGCATACAGAGAGCCGAATGGCTTAAAGTTTCACTCCACAGCCAAAGCCACTGAAACATTGAATTAAAAACCCAAGCCTGAGTATAACATGCTCGAAGGCGAATTTAAACCCCACAATGAAACCCCAAAACCAAACAATGAAGACATCACTCAGTTAGGCCGAGAGATAACAAGAATTGGCTTGTTGGAAGGCTTAGCTTACACCATTGACATCATACATGAACCAATGATGATATTTGAACCACGACACTCTCCACAGACCCCAGCACCTCCAACCATCGACAAACTTGGTGAGAAGTAGGATAATGTGTAAATGCATCATTGATAAACCATTGAAGTACTGTGAAGCAAATGATTTCTTGCCTTCGTGGCCATGGAGGTTGCCTCCATTTTCCCCTTCACAGTGCAAGACCAAACCCCAACTCAAACATTGCAAATGAAAAATCCATCATGAGCCAATCCCTAAGCTTGGGCCTACCATGATTACCAAGAACATTAAATGCACCAGTTGGTGACCATTATCAAAATACCAGAACCACTCTCCATAGTTAAGTTTCATTGTAATCATGACCTCCATTCCCATGCAAAAGCTTAAACCCTATCGACATAAGATTCAAAACATATGTTATATAGCCATCCCAAGGCATATCACCATGTAACATTACAACGCTTATGTTATAACAAGGCTTAATAAATTACAATGCTATGGTTTACTTCATAGATAAGGCTTGGTCCGCGCTAGTCCCAAGACAAGCCACAATACTTATACTTTAAATATAACATGTAAACCTTAGGATTTAAGCCATAACATAATACAATACATTTAAGCCCTAAGCTTATGCTTAGTGAACATTGCATATGTAATCTACCATGTTAACCAATTAACTCTCATAGAAATCAAGGGTCTATTCTTAAGCCAAGACAATAACTTGCAAATATAAAACATAAGAAGTATTAATAAGACTTAATAAAATACACATAGAATGAAGTTAATACTAATATGCAAATAGATAAATTACAATTCTGTAATGAAGCATAAGTAATGTACATGAAATTTAGCAGTAAGAGCTAAATTGACGAGAAGGGTATTTTACCTGGTATAATTCTAAGTTGAGAAGGAACCGAAGTCAACCAACTAAATGTTCTTTAAGATCAAGACGTCTAGTACTTGTTAAACAAGATTATGTCTCAAGTATGAGCTGCATGTGAAATAGAATAGGTGCCCTGGTTCAGAGAACTAAGTAAGCTTGCTAATAAGTAAACACCTTTACCTATCAAACCATCATGGGAGAATGAGTCCCGCCACTCCACCCACTTTGTTTCCACAAAAAAAGTTAAGTTAGGACTCTGTAATTAACAAGTGCAATAATGCAGAAAGGACGAAGCATATAAATCCAGTGACGTCACATAAGCGACAAAAGTATAAACATAATACTAAGTAGTAAACAATAGTATGACATCATAAGTAAAATACATTAAACAAATAATGACTGAATGTAAACGACAGAACGTAATAAAAAATTACGAATAAACAGTGGTACATGCAGTGTACGATAGAGTTTCACAAGTGAATAATGTTCCATCTAGGTAGTTTTTACTAGCCTATAATTTTTTATTTTTTATTTTCGATTTTTGGGGACATTACATAGCAGAACTATACTAGGAATAAAACACTAATTTAGGTTAATATATAAACAAACCATAAATATAAAACACATTAACTAAAGTATAGTAAACAGAACTATATTCTAATTAAGCAATATTATAAACATATTATTCTATACTTAAGAATATTCACCAATACAAAGTATTAAAGCCAAAATAAAACACAACGAAGACCTCTCAGGGTTTGTAATTATTTCTACCAAGAACCAAAGTTAAACAATATATTTTTCCATTAACCAAATAAATTCATAAATCAAATCTACAGTCCAAATATCAAGACCATCTAATGGTCCACAATTTATGGTTACCAATACTCCACATTAAATTAAACCACATATTTATTATACCAACTACATCCACGGAATCGTATGCATTAAAGAAACTATCAACATAATAAATCCATTGCAAGTACAATAAACCAAAACCTTTAAATACTTACAAATTACATTACAAGAATTGCATTCCACAACGAAAAAAACCAACATAATAAATCAACCATAATAATAATGTACAACATTCATTAAAAAACATAAATATAAATACACAGAGGTCGCAGGATCAATTCCTAAAGGCGTTATGCCCAAACCGATCTCATACATTTAGAAACCCTTATAACCATAATGACCTAAGATCAATTCCTATAGGGTTTGTTTATGTAGGAATCAGTATTCGTTTTCTACCTCATGCTGTAGCATTTCACTGTTAAAGCCATGCTATATAAATACACAGTCTGTAAATTAAAATAAATCTAATTCTACACAGTGTTCGAAAGACCCAGAGAAAATTACACTTTGTAACTATGGCACTTGACCATACATATTAACCAAGATTTAAACATTAACACAACTTTGTCAACGCTATGAAAATAGCAACGACACCGCCGAAGGGTTACACCCCTGTCATGGCCTGTTGCATTTCAACATAAAGGTTCAACCATAAACAATTTTTCAACCACAAAAAAGGATAATGCAAATTATCCGATCTGCTATCGTAGCTCTAATGGCGGGAACACCAATGCCACAGACAGCATGGCCCCCAAAGCCAACAACGTTGTCAACATGTTTCCATAAAATAACTTGAACCAGAACTCGCGAATCCACAGAGTCCATTAATAAGAATTAAACCATGAAATCAACACAGTATGCAAATACTGTTTTTATTTATCAACGTAATCATTATCAAAACCATTAAAGATTCACACATTCTTTTAACCTTGGACTTGCACCATTGCAAGCAATGGTGTTACCGCCATTACCCATAAATATAAACTTATTTACATTGTGCAGAGCCCATCGAGAATCACCCAGTCACATTTTCCACACAGAGTTTCACATTACCAAAATCCGAAAACATTAAAGTCCCGACCTAAAGGTACAAAATATCCACAAGAAAAACCCCAAACACATCACTAATTCTTTACTCTTTAATATTTCAAACAAACCCCTTCTCAAAACGCAGCCATTAGAAACCAGAGCCAAGAATTAAACCCACGATGGGTATTAACTCTTTGACAACAACTAAGAAAATGAAGGAATAAGTTAAAAACTTGTTACAGCAGGATTACCCAAATGGGTATGGTTTTTCCTCAAATCTACCCACGAACCATGACCCACGATTTTTTTCACACCCTATAACCTGCAACACAGAGTAGAGGCCATGATGTGGAGTACTCAAGATAACCAAACTAAATAGACAAATAATGCTGCTAAACCAGATATGGTCACGTACCTATCGTCACAGCCAAACCATCAAAGTTCCTCATCACCACACAACAGAGAGGCATATCTCACGCAGCTATGCTAAGAATGAGCAAGCCAACGCAAAATCCCATGCCCTAAGCTTAGATGCCACATTTACCAAAGTGCATTTATGTCACCACCCTCGCCTCCATTAACATTTTCCAAAACCATATCGTATATTTCATTCCAACCTTTGAACTTTACCCCAAAAAACAACGTGCATTACAAACCCCAAGTATGCATCGAATTACATAGGGTTTAATCCATAAGTCCATGGAATATGAAATATGCCATGGAGGTATTTATACCAAGGTTTTTACAAACTTACACCAACTATTGAAAACCATACACTAATACTATGTTAAAGCATTAACCCTGTTATAAATCCTTTATACCATAGTGAGTATGTGCCATATAAATAATAAAGTGTAGTAGTGACCCAGTCACTAACATAGAGTCAGTAAGAATAACATTAATAACCATCACAACATAGGCTAGTAAAATATCGAGCTTGGTATAAGTATCCTCCTGTAGAAATTTTAAATCCTTGATAGCATAAGGAATTTCATAAATAGGCTAAGGATCTAGGCACACAATTAACCTCATAGAGAATTGTAGAGAATTAGCATAAGGAGAGAAGAAGAAGAATTAATGAACACACATTAATGAATGATCAATAAATGATAATAGATATTATTACATAGGTAATACATCCTTATAAAGGAAAAATGAGTTGCATGAAGACAACTCAAGCTAGCTCATAAAGCAGTCTTACTAATTATGATAAACCCCATAGTTGACTAAAGCACTTTCCCAATCTACCAAGCACCTCACGAATTAGCAATAGCATGTGTGAGTGATGATGAGTGAAGGAAAGACTTGATAATCCTAGAATATGGAGAGAAAATAATGGAGGATGGGTTGGCACCAAAAGCTTCCAGTTTCCTAGTTGAATAGCTTTACCTTATCCATAGAAAAGCAGGATAAAGCAGAAAAAGTAGAATCTGCTGTAAAGCGTAGTTACCAATTCTGGATGGCCATAAAGTGGTTAAGATATAACCAGAATAAGAAATAAATCATTCCTAGGATATAGATGGCAAGTGTTGACTCTAAGGTGCAAGTGGATGCCAACTATTTAAGCTAGTGGGTAGGAAATTAATCAAATAATGATTAATTATTTTATGAGTGGGTTTATTATATTCCAACACCCCCCTTTAAGCCTGATTTTATGATGATATTCCTGAACTAATCAGAAATATATATGCATATAGGCCCTAGCAATAAATCTATGGTCACCCTTTTACAATTTATCTTGTCCAAGGAAGCGAGGAAAGAGGAAAAACCTCAAGGAGAAAATACTCCCTCAAGAAAGGAAATGAAAAGCAATACCAAAAATGCTGAACTACTGGTGTTGCTGCTACTCCAAACTAAATGCTGATGTCTGGATGAATCTTATTCTTGGGAAGAAGATAAATATACTCACCTAGATCAAGGACATCTGTAGGGCCAAGTAGAACAACTGAGATCCAATGATGTGAAGGAAATACTGAAGGATATTGATACTTGTAATTAGCTCCAAGATGATGAGATGACTTGAACTTCGAACTAGTAGAGATGAATTGAGCCCCATATAGGTGAAATAACTATCCAATCGAATGTATAATGTCTCCATTTTCATTTTCACAGAGAGGATGTGTGCAAGTGATCATGTAGGAACATAGAGAAGGCATGGGATCAAAGAATGTGAATGCATGGGCTCCATGGGTTGATCTAGCTTTGAAAGAATCTAAGAAATCACATATAAGCACAACAATAGACTCATGGGAATATACTAGTAAAGAATCCTCTATGGTAGAAGAATGTAAGGAGGAAAGGTAGTGATGTTCAAAATATTCAAGGAGGCTTTGAGAATGAGTGCCAAGAACAAAGGAGGAGCTACAGAAGCACATGGGATCAATTATGGTAAGTGGAAAAACACTAGAAGGACTTGGTTTGGCTAAGCAAACATCCTGGAAGTCACTGGGTTGCGCACCATCAAGAAGAGAGGCATGCATAAGGTGTGAGAGGTGTAGCATATGGATCTGAGAATCCATGATAGAAGACATAGAGAACACTGAATGTGTGAGTGAATCATCAATAGCAATAGAATCTCCATTAGTCACTTCTTTTTCATCAACAACGTCATAAGAAGATGAATCAATATCTTCTACTTCAAGAGACACAGAAAAAGATGGGTCTTCAACATTTGCTTCTTGATTGAAAGAGGAAGCATTCGAATCAAAGAGGGTAGTAGCAACAAGAACTATATGAGAAAATTCTTCTTCATGATCAACTTCATCAAAGACTATAGAAGCCGAGACATCTTGAGAGAGAGAAATCATTGAGGAGCTAGAGGCACTCTCCACATAGCTAGAAGGATCCTCATTTTCCTTTCCCAAAACTCTATCCAATGTTGTCAAGATATCCTTTAGGTAATCAATAGAATCAAAAAGGTAGCGCATGCATGGAGAGATAGCTAGACAAATAGCTCCAATTTCTCTATCACAGTCATTCAACCAGTCACTTGGATCTTCATAAGACTCTTCACCAGCTCCAATAGATATCTAATAGAGACCTTGTCTCTTTAGATATGAAATCATCTTTAGTTTACACTCTGAATAGCTTGTGAATGGACAAAGAAGAGGAATCGATACTCTTGAATCCATTCAAAGTTGAACCTGCAAAATAAACCTGCAAATCTGAAAAGGAGGATTAATCAATGAACTCTCAAAGATCTGATATCATTCTGAGATTTGATATCCTCAGCTCTGATGCCATGCAGAACTTGAACTTTGAGAACCTTAGCTCTGATACCATGTATAAATTCTAAATCCTTGATGGCATAAGGAATTTCATAAACGGGCTAAGGATCTAGGCACAGAATTAACCTCACAGAGAATTGTAGAGAATTAGCATAAAGAGAGAAGAATAAGAATTAATGAACACACATTAATGAATGATCAATAAATGATAATAGATATTATTACATAGGTAATACATCCTTATAAAGGAAAAATTAGTTGCATGAAGACAACTCAAGCTAGCTCATAAAGAAGGCTTACTAATTATGATAAACCCCATAGTTGACTAAAGCACTTTCCCAATCTACCAAGCACCTCACGAAGATAAATATACTCACCTAGATCAAGGACATCTGTAGGGCCAAGTAGAACAACTGAGATCCAATGATGTGAAGGCAATACTGAAGGATATTGATACTTGTAATTAGCTCCAAGATGATGAGATGACTTGAACTTCAAACCAGTAGAGATGAATTGAGCCCCATATAGGTGAAATAACTATCCAATCGAATGTATAATGTCTCCATTTTCATTTTCACAGAGAGGATGTGTGCAAGTGATCATGTAGGAACATAGAGAAGGCATGGGATCAAAGAATGTGAATGCATGGGCTCCATGGGTTGATCTAGCTTTGAAAGAATCTAAGAAATCACATATAAGCACAACAATAGACTCATGGGAATATACTAGTAAAGAATCCTCTATGGTAGAGGAATGAAAGGAGGAAAGGTAGTGATGTTCAAAATATTCAAGGAGGCTTCGAGAATGAGTGCCAAGAACAAAGGAGGAGCTACAGAAGCACATGGGATCAATTATGGTAAGTGGAAAAACACTAGAAGGACTTGGTTTGGCTAAGCAAACATCCTGGAAGTCACTGGGTTGCGCACCATCAAGAAGAGAGGCATGCATAAGGTGTGAGAGGTGTAGCATATGGATCTGAGAATCCATGATAGAAGACATAGAGAACACTGAATGTGTGAGTGAATCATCAATAGCAATAGAAGCTCCATTAGTCACTTCTTTTTCATCAACAACGTCATAAGAAGATGAATCAATATCTTCTACTTCAAGAGACACAGAAAAAGATGGGTCTTCAATATTTTCTTCTTGATTGAAAGAGGAAGCATTCGAATCAAAGAGGGTAGTAGCAACAAGAACTATATGAGAAACTTCTTCTTCATGATCAACTTCATCAAAGACTATAGAAGCCGAGACATCTTGAGAGAGAGAAATCATTGAGGAGCTAGAGGCACTCTCCACATAGCTAGAAGGATCCTCATTTTCCTTTCCCAAAACTCTATCCAATGTTGTCAAGAGATCCTTTAGGTAATCAATAGAATCAATAAGGTAGCGCATGCATGGAGAGATAGCTAGACAAATAGCTCCAATTTCTCTATCACAGTCATTCAACCAGTCACTTGGATCTTCATAAGACTCTTCACCAGCTCCAATAGATATCTAATAGAGACCTTGTCTCTTTAGATATGAAATCATCTTTAGTTTACACTCTGAATAGCTTGTGAATGGACAAAGAAGAGGAATCGATACTCTTGAATCCATTCAAAGTTGAACCTGCAAAATAAACCTGCAAATCTAAAAAGGAGGATTAATCAATGAACTCTCAAAGATCTGATATCATTCTGAGATTTGATATCCTCAGCTCTGATGCCATGCAGAACTTGAACTTTGAGAACCTTAGCTCTAATACCATGTATAAATTCTAAATCCTTGATGGCATAAGGAATTTCATAAACGAGCTAAGGATCTAGGCACAGAATTAACCTCACAGAGAATTGTAGAGAATTAGCATAAAGAGAGAAGAATAAGAATTAATGAACACACATTAATGAATGATCAATAAATGATAATAGATATTATTACATAGGTAATACATCCTTATAAAGGAAAAATTAGTTGCATGAAGACAACTCAAGCTAGCTCATAAAGAAGGCTTACTAATTATGATAAACCCCATAGTTGACTAAAGCACTTTCCCAATCTACCAAGCACCTCACGAAGATAAATATACTCACCTAGATCAAGGATATCTGTAGGGCCAAGTAGAACAACTGAGATCCAATGATGTGAAGGAAATACTGAAGGATATTGATACTTGTAATTAGCTCCAAGATGATGAGATGACTTGAACTTCGAACCAGTAGAGATGAATTGAGCTCCATATAGGTGAAATAACTATCCACTCGAATGTATAATGTCTCCATTTTCATTTTCACAGAGAGGATGTGTGCAAGTGATCATGTAGGAACATAGAGAAGGCATGGGATCAAAGAATGTGAATGCATGGGCTCCATGGGTTGATCTAGCTTTGAAAGAATCTAAGAAATCACATATAAGCACAACAATAGACTCATGGGAATATACTAGTAAAGAATCCTCTATGGTAGAAGAATGTAAGGAGGTAAGGTAGTGATGTTCAAAATATTCAAGGAGGCTTTGAGAATGAGTGCCAAGAACAAAGGAGGAGCTACAGAAGCACATGGGATCAATTATGGTAAGTGGAAAAACACTAGAAGGACTTGGTTTGGCTAAGCAAACATCTTGGAAGTCACTGGGTTGTGCACCATCAAGAAGAGAGGCATGCATAAGGTGTGAGAGGTCTGGCATATGGATCTCAGAATCCATGATAGAAGACATAGAGAACACTGAATGTGTGAGTGAATCATCAATAGCAATAGAAGCTCCATTAGTCACTTCTTTTTCATCAACAACATCATAAGAAGATGAATCAATATCTTCTACCTCAAGAGACACAAAAAAAGATGGGTCTTCAATATTTGCTTCTTGATTGAAAGAGGAAGCATTCGAATCAAAGAGGGTAGTAGCAACAAGAACTATATGAGAAACTTCTTCTTCATGATCAACTTCATCAAAGACTATAGAAGCCGAGACATCTTGAGAGAGAGAAATCATTGAGGACCTAGAGGCACTCTCCACATAGGTAGAAGGATCCTCATTGTCCTTTCCCAAAACTCTATCCAATGTTGTCAAGAGATCCTTTAGGTAATCAATAGAATCAATAAGGTAGCGCATGCATGGAGATATAGCTAGACAAATAGCTCCAATTTCTCTATCACAGTCATTCAACCAGTCACTTGGATCTTCATAAGACTCTTCACCAGCTCCAATAGATATCTAATAGAGACCTTGTCTCTTTAGATATGAAATCATCTTTAGTTTACACTCTGAATAGCTTGTGAATGGACAAAGAAGAGGAATTGATACTCTTGAATCCATTCAAAGGTGAACCTGCAAAATAAACCTGCAAATCTGAAAAGGAGGATTAATCAATGAACTCTCAAAGATCTGATATCATTCTGAGATTTGATATCCTCAGCTCTGATGCCATGCAGAACTTGAACTTTGAGAACCTTAGCTCTGATACCATGTATAAATTCTAAATCCTTGATGGCATAAGGA
>LPNX011117512.1:23392-47513 GCA_001517045.1 Pseudotsuga menziesii
ATACAAAGAGAAAATAATGAAGGATGGGCTGGCAACAAAAGATACCAGTTTCCTAGTTGACTAGCTTTACCTTATCCATAGAAAAGCAGGATAAAGAGGATAAAGCAGAATCTACTGTAAAGCACAATTACCAATTCTGGATGTCCATAAAGTGGTTAAGATCAATCCAGAATCAGAAATAAATCATTCCTAGGATATAGATGGCAAGTGTTGAATCTAAGGTGCAAGTGGATGCCAACTATCTAAGCTAGTGGGTAGGAAATTAATCAAATAATGATTAATTATTTCATGAGTGGGTTCATTATATTCCAACACCTCCAACAACCTTTGTATTTTTTCTAGGATAAATCTATAAAAACGAGTGCTAGTGACGAAACAGACATCATGACTTGTTCAACTTTTACAAGCAGTTTCATCGCCAATTGCACCTGAACGCAAATTGGAAAGAAATGCATTAGTTCATAAGAACTAAGTAATCTCGATGTGACAAGTACCATATTTTGGGGTATTTTTTTCTCAGTTGTGGTGAACAATCCAACACTAAAATTGGATTTTTTATCCAATTTTGTACAATGTCATCTATTGCGTCTTCTTTTTTTGTCTTTCTTAATGTCCATTTTTGCTTCCACTGTTGTGCCCATTTTTTTGCGTCTTTTTTAACACCTTTATTTGTGCCCAATTTTTCATCTCTTATTGCATATTTTTTGTACCCTTGGTTACATGCTTTTTTTCACCTAGTTTGGAACCAAGTTTTACAGCCAATGTTGCGTCTAATTTTTCTCCTAATTTAACGTCGAGTTTGGCACCCAATTTTGCATCTAATGTTATGTCTAGTTTTGCATCCTTTTTTTGACCCAATATTACATCTAGGTTTTCATCTAGTTTTACTTCTAATTTTTCATTCCATTTACATATTTTTTGCGTCCATGTTTGTGCCGAAAATATCATCCTATTTCACGTCTTCTTTTTCATCCAGGTTTTCACCTACCATTTCATCCTGGTTGATGTATTTTTTTTGCATCTAGGATTGCACCCAATGTTGCACCTAGTGGTGCACCCATGTTTGTGTCTAATGTTGTGTGCTATTTTACATCTAGTATTACATCTAGTATTACATCCAATGTTTCATCCCATTTTACATCCAATATTGTATCTCATTTTAATTCTTTATTTGTGCCAAGTGTTTCTTAGCGGTTTGCACCTAGTGTTGTTCCTGGTTTTATATTGAATGATCCACCCAATTTTATGCCAACTTTAGCATCCAATTCTTCATTGAGCAGAATTGGGAGGATGGAATTCAAGGATGGATTGAGCCTTAAAAGGATCAACGTTTATCCCTTTCTTTTAAATAATGAATCCTAACAAACAACCAACAAGGATGAAAAATGCACATTTAAGAGGGTTCAATTCAATGTTATACCTTCAACACCTAATGAACACTTTACAAATATGTTTTAGGTTTTGTAGGTGTTCCTTTGAATGAATTGTGAGGTATTACTTATATGTTAGGATGATATCAAACATATCATGCAAGCAGTATGACATGGCACATTGGAAAGTGGCTCCAATGTTCCTGATCTTGAATGGCATGAATCAATAAGCGAAGGTCCCCGAGGGGGTGGTAAAGGTAGTTTTATATTGATCTCTAGGATGAATGTGAATCTAATTATACCTCAAGAAACCATCCATGAAGGATTGAACCTTATTACTCGCATATGCATCTATAAGTAGGTTAATGAAGGAGTGGTTAAGTTGTCCTTAGGACAAGATTTGTTCAAATATGGGAAGTTAGTACAAACATAAACAATTCCCTATTTATTGTATATGGGAATTGGGTTTGATTCCCATATGGAATATACAATCATATAAATGAAACTTGTGTTCTAAAGTTTATCGATTTCATCTTTGAAGTATGAAGCTTTGGAAGGGTGAATTGGTTTTTTTATTTTTCCATGCAGGTTCAACCTATGGCCAAGTTTCAATATGATGTTCAATGATGGAAAGTTCAAAACCTAACATTTCAACATAATACTAGGAAAATACATCACTAAACTCCTAAAACAAAGCTTTATAGGTGGAAAATTCGTTGGGGTTACAAGAAGCACCAATTAAGATATTGTTAACAACACTAGTCTTAACTAAAATATCCATTTGAATACGAGAGATGTTGGAAATATTACCCTCCTCAAAGGAATCCAAGGTAGGAATTGGATTCTTAAACCAACCAATATGTCCTAGGGGGATAAAATATATCAATTCAATGGTAAATTGATTTGAAGACCGGCCTTCCAACATGGATTATTATGGGAGGATGCAGGAACAATGATGCATACCATACCACGGGAGTACAAGATTGGTAAGTGCTTTGATAATTTCCTCATCACTTCGAAACTTGGAATTAGAAAGGTTCAAAGGGTCCATGACTTCAGGGATTGTTGTGGATAGAGAACGGGTTGAAGAAAAGGTCTCATTAGAGGAAGACATGTAATAAATGGAAATAATTCCTTCAAAATATGGGTTAGGTGGAGGTACCTATTCAATAACGTTGAACTGATATTCAAGAGATCTATGCCAAAGGTCAGCCAAGATAGAATGAAATTTTTGGATATTTGTTCAATGGTGTGAGTAGACCATAAATTTTACAAAATGCACATGGGTGGTTAGTATGTAATTCCTTATTTTGATGCTTATTAGAATGACATTGTGTAATGTGAAAAATGGGGGTGTTCTCATAAGTTTTCTCATCAAGTGTGTATTTGACTACACAAAACAAGTAATTGTCTAAACACTATTGGATGGCATGTACAAGGAAATTTCACATTGAAAAAAGTGTGGGGGATTTGAACGGTGCAAGAGAGGGGAGGGTTCATGGTAGTGTCTGGGGAAGGTTGGGATATGATGCCCCCCCCCAATCTTGATTTTTAGAATAAAGTTGAATAGAGACGGTGGCCTCTTTTAGAACCATGAGCGACAAAGAATTAGAAGTACCAACCTCAAAGGTTTTTTAGTACCATTAGTTAAGGTGTGGAAATATGAAAGGGTGGAGGACCATTTTGTCCTAGAGAGGCATTGGTAGCTTCACATTTATTTCTCTCATCTCCTAGTTGGTGTAGCTTAGCAAGTTGTGGACAATGGTGAGTGTAGTGTCCATAAAATACACAAAAGGAACAAAAATGGTTAATCTATAACTCAGGGTTCTTTCCCTACTTTGGGGATTTATTACCTTCATAATTTTGTGGGTTCTAATTGCCTCCAATACTACCATAAGGATTAGGGGCTTGGACTCCACCCTATTGATATCAAATGATCATTTTAGTTATTCTTTCCCTTTTTTTTTAATAATAGTGTTGGGTTTCTCTTATTGGTCATTATGTACAAGTTGGGCAAGCATGTTATATTTAGGATAGACATTCCCATGAGGAGATGGGGGATCAATGGGATGTGGCTGAGCTAGAGTTGTTGGTGAATATGGGTAATGGGTAATAAGGGTTAAAGTGTTGGAGGATTCACATCTGTATTAACCCTTATTACCACAAATATATATACTAGACAAGGGACCATGACTGTCGAGGGTTGTCAGAGGAGTCGAGTAAAGGTTACTCCGTCCTGCATGGGAGGATGAGTGTAAAGGGTTGAAAGGATAGTAGGATGCCAAATTTGGGCTTAGGTTAGGTTGATGGGAATTAGAGGAATTACCATATGAATAAATAATTCTATTGATAAATAAGTGGGTGTATGGATTTGCCTTGAATGCATGGAACTAATCACACCATCCACGAAGTGAGATGCCCCTAACAGATCTGAATATGTGGATTCACTACAAGGCATTTCATGGATTATATTGTATAGGTAACTAAATTGGACATGTATAAGTCCATACTATAGATTTTAGAATTGCTTCCTATTTCGTTTCTGTACACTTGGAGGAAACATCCTTAACTATGATAGGGAGTAAAGATTTCAAGAACTTGTCTAGGAAGATATGTTCATAAATATTAATATTGCAAATAATCCTTCATCATATCCATTCATGGATGTGGTTTATAATATGGGTGCAGGATAAGTTCTCATGGAATGACATAAGGATCTTTATGACCTCATTATTTCAGATAGGTAACTAAAAGGAGGTCAGAAAAGTGGAAGTTAAGGACACAAAATTAGGATGTATCCCATATGGTCACTCAATATACCAATTAGTGTCTATTGCAGTAATTTTTTTATGGAATAAACACAAATGAATGGAATCATGATGATGATATTAGAGGAGAACCATAGATGGAAGGACATGATATCATTTTAGGGATCCTCGCATTCCTTTCCTTCAAACTTTGGGAAGTTCAAATGAAACTTGGTGGGTATTTAAGGCCATGTTGGGTAATGTTTAATGATATCATTAGTTATTCTATCCAAGTCAATAAGTTTAATAATATCCATGAACTGGAGGCTCATGGACATAGTGGAAGAGGTGTATCCATCATCATTCAAGTAGGTGGTTCTTCCATAATTTTTTCCTCCCAAGGGAGGGGCAAGAAGAAGGGGGAGCACTAGACATATCAGAATATGGATTTCTAAATAAATTGGAAATTCTAGGAAAAGGTGGTGATATAGGTTGTGAGGATCCTGAATTAAAGGATCGAAAGGTGAATTGACATGGGAGGAAGGTTGTTTGGTTCTCACTTGTTGGGGTGGACTAATGGTTAAATATTAAATCCCATAGAGAGGGATGGGATGTCCTTAAATTTTACAAGAGTACCTCAAAGTAGAAATGGTGGAAGGGATAAGACCATTAACTTAATTGGATATCAAAAAAATAGTACTAATGAAGGAAATGATCAAATCAACAACACTAAATCCAAACAAGATTCATAATCAAATAAAAAGACAATGAAATCTCTTGAAAGTAAAGACAATGAAAGAAATATAGATGATAACAACACTAGAAATATATGATATTATTTCTTGAACTAAAATCAATGAATTTATTTAAAAGGAAGTGTAGCACAACTAAACTTTCAAACAAACAACATTCTGATGCAAATAAAAGTAATGCACATGCAATAAAAACTAGAAAACAGCACTAAAGATGAGGAAAATGATCATTTTCTCAATCACCTTTTCTAAATCAATAAAGGAAAAAAGTGACTAATTCCAAACCAAATGTTGAATCTAAAATGGATTTTTTTTTTAAAGGACAAGAATGAATCTATAATGTACCCTAAACACAACAAGTAGTCATATTTTTAGAATATTTTACCTACTTACATCATCCAAAAATAAAAACTAATCAACTTTTCAATTGGGGTTGTTTTGGTGTTTTTGATGAAAAAATATGATTTGTTATGGATAGAGTTCTCATTTTGTGTATATATTTCTCGTCAAGCTGTATAATGTGTTTCCCCCATCGATCACATGTACAACATAAATTAAGGACTACTTTGTGTCCCTAAACTCGCATTTCATTATACTAGCGATCAATTGGTTCTTCTTTAATGTATATAGATATGTGGTATTTCAAGCATTATTGAATATTAGTATGTCATCTAAATACTCTATTACAAATTAGTCAATAGATAGGTGTATCACATCATTTATCAATCTCATGAAAGTTGTAGGTGCATTACATAGAGTAAATGACATCAATAACCACTTGTAAATCCTTGCCCCATCTCGATTGTTGTCTTCCATGCATATTATTGTCTAGTCCTTACTTTATTGTAACATAATTTGAGGCCCATATTGATGGATAATTTGGCCTGTTGCAGTTGATCCAACAAGTCATCAATTATTGGAAAATCATATCAAATTGTGATTTTGTTTAGGGTGTGATAGTTAATGCACATTTTCTAGTGTTTTTTCTTGATTGGAACCATGATGATGGGTGAACCACATGGAAACATACATGGCCCGATATTTCCCTACTCCAATAAATTCTTCTTCTCTTCATCTACATCGATGATGAATTGTCTATAAAACCCAACATTTTTCAGTGGTCATTTTGACGACAATTGAATCTCTTTCTTGACCTCTCATTTGGGTGGAAGACCTTAACCTTCTTGGAATAAGTACTTGTTGAATTCAATCGGTTGTTGTAATTTTCTATGGCATGTGCCACTACATCCTTCCAATGATTTGTTCATGTCGTAGGTATATTGGTGGTACAGCTTGTCACATAAGGAAAAACATCTCTCCCCATTCTAGGCTCTAGAAGAAATACCCTCACAACTAGTTATTTGGATGGATATTTAATACATTAATGCTAAAAAAACTTACATATTAATGTGTTATTTTTCCCCTATTAATTCTAACTTTTATAAGAAAAACAATATAGATAAAAACTACCCTTACAATGGCTTAAAAATTGATATTTCTAGTCTAAGGAATGAAGTCAATATCCTCTTAATGGGTGACGTTAACATCGAAACTGCGAGTAACCAATTTTTTCTGCTAATCAATTATTCCAACACAAATCTTCTTTGGTTACATAAAGAACCTACTCTAGACAACTCATACAAAATAAGTTTTGCATATCTAAGTGAAATTTTGTTCTGCTCTCATCAAGTCAATCTCTATAGTGCTCAAGATCTTATATTTTGTAATGGTCTAATTAAGTGAACACATTCTGGCAAGAGGACTTGTATTCATTGGCTTGAAAGCAGTGTGGTATATTATGTCATATCTAATATCCCTTCATACAATAGAGATAAATGTAAACATATTAAACGACCATAATCTTGAATCAAATCATAGACCTCTAATTGTAACCCTCAATTTTTTCATGCATAGCGATCCCATAGAAGAAAATTCTCATAGTAAAAAACATGTGATCTTCGACATAAATAAGGATGATCTTTTCATAAATGAGTTAAGAGATTAATTTTTTCCTCTATTAAGTGCGACCATATAGAAGACCTCTATCATAATTTTACTATGATGCTCTCATATTCAATTAACATGTGCTCTATTGAAGTTTGAAGTAAAAAGAAAAATCGAAGAAACAACCCCAAATATGATAAATAATGTAAAAATGCAAGAAGAGCCATCAAGGAAGCTATCAAAGGGTCTCTAAAAATTGACAAGATAAATAGATACAAATCCCTAAATAAAAGAAAAAAACACACTATATAAATAAAAATAGGAAAATCTTTAACACCTCTCTAAGGTAGCTCCTAAAATATTATGGAGGAAAATTCTAACTAGGAAACCTAAAAATAATAATAAGATTTATTTAAAATATTGGAACTCCTATGCTAAAAATATTTACAAATCCCCGGATGTCATAGACAACGTTTAGACCCTCCTTACAGTGGAAGAATTTTTCTGTCTTTGGGGTTAAGTTCCTAGAAAATGGAAAAGATGTGGACATTCATGGATAACAAGTAGAATATTAGAAATTGGAGGGCATATCCTCTTCCTCACATCCACAAAATCTTCAATTTAGCGATTAAGCAAGGTTTCCCTAATCCTTAAAATCAGAGCCTCATTATTTCGATATTTAAAAGTGGTGATAAAAACAATCCCTCTAATTACTGGACCATTATGATTATCCTTCTCTTAACCAAGCTTTACAGTACCATTTTAGAAGAGAAAATCAACATATGGCTAGAAAAATAAGGTAAGTGAGCTAAAGGTGAGGCGAGCTTCAAAAAGCATCACTCACCCACAAACCACCTTGTTACACTTAGGATCATCGCACATTGATGTCATAATAATAAATACAATCTTTGTTGTTTCCTTTCGGACTTTAGAAAAAAATTCAATACAATTCCTAGAAATAACTTATGGAATTGATTTGTAGAGCTAAAGGTTCCTTTTGAGTTGAGACTTGTCACGATAAGGTTGCATGATACTAACATTGCCAAATTTAAGAGCACTGAGGCATGTTCGAAATATATTAATTGTAATACTCGAGTTAAGAAAGGTTTCCCCCTCTCCCCTACCCTTTTTCCTATATACATTGATAAGCTAGAAGATTTCTTAAAAGAAGAAGGTTGTGTTGGCATGACCTTAGCTGGAATAGTCATCATCCTCCTTCTCTATGTTGATGATATTGTCCTTATGGAAAGTTATACCTTTGATCTTGATAAGAAATTAAGAATTCTCAATGATTTATGGTCTATTATGGGTATGATTGTTAACACCAACAAACAAAGGTTATGATTATCAAACCCAAGAAGGTAACTTACGCTAATTTTGTATATGACAATTTAGAAACTTGGAGGAAGTGTCTTCTTACAAATATATTGGAATTTATATTCATCACAAGATTAACTGGAACTATCACATTGAGAAAAGGATTGATGGAGGGTGAAAACTTATTTTGGGCTTGAAAATAATTGTAAGTCATTGAACCTTGTGATGTGGGATAAAAATAAATTTCTTTTCAAAACTCTTGTCACTACGATTATCTTGTATGGTTGTGAAGTTCGGGGTTTCAAAATATCTAGAGAATTTTAGGGAAATATTGAGTGAATCCATAAGTGTTTCATTATGTATAACCTCAAAATTAAAATCAATACACCCTACCATATTCTCTTGTTAGAAGTGGGTCTTCCCCCCCATCTAGAGCATCACTCTAACTATGTACAAGATGTACAAGCGTAGGATAAATAACACGAAAGACTAGAAAATTCCTAAAATTGTTTCAAAATTGATTCAACACCACCTACCCCTTAAGAGAGAGTGGTATAAAGATGCCATGGCTTGGTTAAATCATTGGGATATTGACAAAAATGCCACTTTGCAAAATATCAATAACATTAAAATATTATCACATCTAAGTTTAATGAGAAAATGTGAGAAAGGATTAGAAGTTAAAATAAAATTAAGATACTATAAGGTGGTCATTAACCCTCATCTTGAAGATTAATTGTATCTCTCTATTTTAACTAGTTTGAAGAAGAAAATTATTATAGACAAGAAAAGAACGAACTCTCATGAGCTTTATAGTGAAACATGACTCTAAAACACTGAGGATGGCAAGGATTTTACATCTCTATGAGACTATGAGTGTCGAGGATGAAGTCACTTTCTCTTAATGTGCTTTGCATACACCAACATTAGAACGAAGTTTCATAATATTAACTACAATACAAACCTCCCTAACCTTCTAACATGTCAAAACTATAGCGACCTAAGAACATCTATTTTCTAAGCTTTTCTAACATAAGAATAAAATTTGGTGGCAATGGACAACCACAACCATCATCGTTACTATAGCCATAAAACAATATATAAATCATAAAATACATTATGCATGTATGAGGACCATGTTTACCTTAAGAAGTTAATTACTAATCAATATTTAATGTAATCAAAGAAGTTTCTATCATAAATAATTGAGTTAAAAATTAATTATTGATATATATGTTATGTAATTAAGATATTTTCTTTAAAAAAAAAAATTAGAAAGTTAAGTATTTTATTAATAATCATTAATAAAGATTATATTAATAACCATTAATAAATATTTTATTAGTAACTATAAGTCGAAAAGTTAAGTATTAATCATTATTTGTTTAACTATTTATGAAGTATTTATCTTATTTTCTATTGCTTAATTGGACCATAATTTGTTCTACTATGTTTCATAACAAACCCTAAGTTTGTTAAAATGTTAATTACTAATAATATTTTATATAATTAAGAGGTTTTTATAATAAATATTTTAGTTAAGAAATTAACTATAAATAATTATTTTTATTTATTTGTTTAAATAGTTAGAAGGCATTACTTAAATGACATAATGGGTGTATATTAAAGGATTATAATATATTTTAAATATTTTTTATATTTTAATTATTTAAAAATATAAATAATTAATATAAAAAATAACAAACATTTAATATTAATTCAAATTCAAATTCAAAGAATAAAAAAAAGTGTATACTTAACGATGTATATTTAATGATCATAATAAATTTTAAATGGTTTTTATAAATACGAATAAATAATATCCAAAAATAACAAACTATGAGCTGTGGAAGATGCGCGAGGAAGAATAATACCAAATGAGCCAACTAAGAAACCATGCCATTCACTCCACTCGGTAGATCTATAGATGTGATGATTGCATCAAGTGATATAAATTTTGCTGGATAGACATACCAATTGTTTCACTCTCCATTTTTATTTAGTGGAGGTAAGGATGCCTCTGGATCTCATGTTGGAGGTACGGATTCCTATGGCTCTAGTGGTGGACCAACTAACTTATAACAATTATTGATCACATGTATATATTCCATATTTTTATGTATGGTTTGCATATTGATTTTGATATTTATTGTTCATATATGCATTCTCATATGTTCAAAAGTTTATCTGTTTATCCTTAGCCATCATTTTCTTTGTTCATAAACATCACCATTACATCCTTATGAGAAAAAACAATGTCATTGTGAATTTAAAACCTATATTGTACCTATGAGTTGAGGCCTCTTCTAAGGAAAGGTTTCTAACTAGGTCATTATCCTTTAGGAATATGACCTCAACTTCATTACTCCCAAGATTAAAAAGGCTTTATCCTTGACATAGTTCAAATTATACCTACACTATAATGGTAACCACCCTTTATCAACGATGCTCTTCCAAACGAGCATTTGTTCAACATTTCTTTGGAAGACCTTTGGTATGGTGATATCCTCATTTATCTACAAACTCATAAGTTTTGTCCTCATCTCTCCTCTAATGATCATTTTCATATTCATAAAAAAACCCCAATACATTCTTATAAATCATGATTTATATTGGCAAGTAATTTGGAATTGTATTATGCAAGAGAAAACACTAATATTTAAAACAACCAATTATGATTAATTTCACATATAAGCATAGAAAGTTGGTTAATTTAGATAATAAGTTACTATTTTGGTTAATTTCGCATAGAAGTTGTAAATTACCGATAAGGATAACATACATGATGATCTCTATATAACTAAAGAAACACATATTTATATCACTAACCATACAAACATGAATAACATCACCATCACCAATACATCACCATTCATAAACATCACCATTAGATTGTTATGTTCATATATGCATTCTCATACTTCAAAGATGAAATAGATAAACTTCATGTCATGGAAATACAATAAGGAGGGTCGAGATAGGTTCTTACTAACATAATAGATGACATTCCATGTCGGTTGGCATATTCTTAAACAAGTACTTGAGTAATGATAAAAAATGTAAAGGATAAAATCCTTCACAAATTCCTATGGGCTAATCAAGGGTTCTAAAGTTATAACATGCATAATAGAATCAAAGATTCAAAAGGCACTTGATCTTTCTCATATGATGTAAAAGGAATGTTATAATGTAACAAACACACAAATTTGTGAATGGTAGTGGCATAATATAAAAATAAAGAATCATGGGAAGTTTTCCCTACCTCAAAGGTTTTGCAATTGCCACAAAATATTAGGAGGATGGAATTGAAGGATGGATTGAGTCTTAAAAGGATCAATGTTTATCCCTTTATTTTAAATAATGAATCCTAACAAACAACCAATAGGGATGAAAAATGCACATTTAAGAGGGTTCAATTCAATGTTATACCTTCAACACCTAATGAACACTTTACAAATATGTTTTAGGTTTTGTAGGTGTTCCTTTGAATGAATTGTGAGGTATTACTTATATGTTAGGATGATATCAAACATATCATGCAAGCTGTATGACATGGCACATTGGAAAGTGGCTCCAATGTTCCTGATCCTGAATGGCATGAATCAATAAGCAAAGGTCCCCAAGGGGGTGGTAAAGGTAGTTTTATATTGATCTATAGGATGAATGTGAATCTAATTATACCTTGAGAAACCATCCATGAAGGATTGAACCTCATTCCTCGCATATGCATCTATAAGTAGGTTAATGAAGGAGTGGTTAAGTTGTCCTTGGGACAAGATTTGTTCAAATATGGGAGGTTAGTACAAACATAAACAATTCCCTGTTTATTGTATATGGGAATTGGGTTTGATTCCCATATGGAATATACAATCATATAAATGAAACTTGTGTTCTAAAGTTTATCTATTTCATCTTTGAAGTATGAAGCTTTGGAAGGGTGAATTGGTTTTTTTATTTTTCCATGCAGGTTCAACCTATGGCCAAGTTTCAATATGATGTTCAATGATGAAAAGTTCAAAACCTAACATTTCAACATAATACTAGGAAAATACATCACTAAACTCCTAAAACAAAGCTTTATAGTTGGAAAATTCCTTGGGGGTACAAGAAGGACCAATTAAGATATTGTTAACAACACTAGTCTTAACTAAAATATCCATTTGAATACGAAAGATGTTGGAAATATTACCCTCCTCAAAGGAATCCAAGGTATGAATTGGATTCTTAAACCAACCAATATGTCCTAGGGGGATAAAATATTTCAATTCAATTGTAAATTGATTTGAAGACTGTCCTTCCAATGTGGATTATTATGGGAGGAAGCAGGAACAATGATGCATACCATACCACGGAAGTACAAGATTGGTAAGGGCTTTGATAATTTCGTCATCACTTCGAAAGTTGGAATTAGAAAGGTTCAAAGGGTCCATGACTTCAGGGGTTGTTGTGGATAGAGAAGGGGTTGAAGAAAAGGTCTCGTTAGAGCAAGACATGTAATAAATGGAAATCATTCCTTCAAAATATGGGTTAGGTGGAGGTACGTATTCAATAACGTTGACCTGATATTCAGGAGATCTATGCCAAAGGTCAGCCAAGATCTAATGAAATTTTTGGATATTTGTTCAATGGTGTGAGTAGACCACAAATTTTACAAAATACACATGGGTGGTTAGTATGTAATTCCTTATTTTGATGCTTATTAGAATGACATTGTGTAATGTGAAAAATGGGGGTGTTCTCATCAATTTTCTCATCAAGTGTGTATCTGACTACACAAAACAGGTAATTGTCTAAACACTATTGGATGGCATGTACAAGGAAATTTCACATTGAAAAAATTTTGGGGGATTTGAATGGTGCAAGAGAGGGGGGGGGTTCATGGTAGTGTCTCGGGAAGGTTGGGATATGATGCCCCCCCCTAATCTTGATTTTTAGAAGAAAGTTGAATATAGATGGTGGCCTCTTTTAGAACCATGAGTGACAAAGAATTAGAAGTACCAACTAATTGGACATGTCTAATATTACCTTAGGGATGGGAAGAGGGTTCAGTGGGTTTAGTTATGAAATGTGGAGGTATAAATTCATCCTTGGGAGGTTAAGTGTATCCATCACAAGGGTTAAAAAAATATGAATAGGAGGAGGCTATTAGCGCTCTTACCCATGGGTTTAGGACTAGGAGGAGGCTACAATTAAGCAAAATATTTCTCAAAAGTGATAGTGAAAAGTTCTAATATGTTCTCTTTCAAGGTAAGAGGAGATGCGATTGAAAATTTTCTAGGAGATAGGAATATTTGAAAACTCCAAGACCCACTCTAGTGAATGTAGTCATGGGAAGACTAATGCTGACAGTAGGTAGGAGATGATTTGGGAAAGATGACAGCTTGGGATGATAATAGGTTAGATGATCAAGCATGATTGTTTTCTCATCATGAGTCTAAAAACTATTGAGGAAACCACTTACACGTATATAATACCAAGGAGGAAGTTATAATATAACTAAGCATATGCAACCTCAATGTCAATAAATAGAGTCCTACCAACAAGTCAGACAAGGACATTATGGAGAATAATGTGGTTGGAAATACCAATCTTCATATGCAAAAAATGTCATTAGTGATGTTACTAATTCATAGGAATTTAGATTTATCCAAACATCAGTTTACATAACACAAGTAGAAGTTCCTTCATTAATGATGCATCGATGTATGATTAAATTATTAATAATGAAAATAACTTGGAAGGAAACTCAGTACGAAGTATAGGGATTTGCTAAATCTAAGTAAAAATTCATTAGGTGAGTTTCAGATGGATCAATTGCACCTAAAATATATAAGGGGGATTTGCGTTACACTCAGTAGTTTAGTAAAAATTCCAATGTGGACATGATATTGGTGGATTGGAAAAAGTAATCTACAACAGTATATTAGGAGTGGCACTAGCATTGGGGTTTTGGGTAGCATGATACAACAGGATCTAAGGGATGTTCAAAGGAGGAAATGGATTATTGTGTGATAGGAAGAAGGGTCTTTCTATTAAGGGAGAATCCTTTTTGTTATCAGGATTGGGAGGTTAAGCTAAGGTGATGTACTAACTACATCATGTATATAGGTTGATATAGATGAAGGTCATTTAAATGTTTTGGAAGGAAGGATAATTGGGGTGACTAATCATAGATGGATGAGAAGTGTAAGGTATCACATGTTGTGTTGTAACCACCCATCCTTGATATGGGAAGTGGTTTTTTAGTACCATTAGTTAAGGTGTGGAAATATGAAAGGGTGGAGGACCATTTTGTCCTAAAGAGGGATTGGTAGCTTCACATTTATTTCTCTCATCTCCAAGTTGGTGTAGCTTAGCAAGTTGTGGACAATGGTGAGTGTAGTGTCCATAAAATACACAAACGAAACAAAAATGGTTAATCTATAACTCAGGGTTCTTTCCCTACTTTGGGGATTTATTACCTTCATAATTTTGTGGGTTCTAATTGCCTACAATACTACCATAAGGATTAGGGGCTTGGACTCCACCCTATTGATATCAAATGATCATTTTAGTTATTCTTTCCCTTTTTTTTAATAATAGTGTTGGGTTTCTCTTATTGGTCATTACGTACAAGTTGGGAAAGCATGTTATATTTAGGATAGAAATTCCCATGAGGAGATGGGGGATCAATGGGATGTGACTGAGCTAGAGTTGTTGGTGAATATGGGTAATGGGTAATAAGGGTTAAAGTGTTGGAGGATTCACAACTATATTAACCCTTATTACCACAAATACATATACTAGACAAGGGACCATGACTGTTGAGGGTTGTCAGAGGAGTCGAGTAAAGGTTACTCATTCCTGCATGGGAGGATGAGTGTAAAGGGTTGAAAGGATAGTAGGATGCCAAATTTGGGCTTAGGTTAGGTTGATGGGAATTAGAGGAATTACTATATGAATAAATAATTGTATTGAGAAATAAGTGGGTGTATGGATTTGCCTTGAATGCATGGCACTAATCACACCATCCACGAAGTGAGATGCCCCTAACAAATCTGAATATGTGGAGTCACTACAAGGAATTTCATGGATGATATTGTATAGGTAAATAAATTGGACATGTATAAGTACATACTATAGATCCTTTAGAATTACTTCCTATTTGGTTTTTGTACACTTGGAGGAAACATCCTTAACTATGATAGGGAGTAAAGATTTCAAGAACTTGTCTAGGAAGATATGTTCATCAATATTAATCTTACAAATAATCCTTCATCATATCCATTCATGGATGTGGTTTATAATATGGGTGCAGGATAAGTTCTCATGGCATGACATAAGGATCTTTATGCCCTCATTATTTCAGATAGGTAACTAAAAGGAGGTCAGAAAAGTGGAAGTTAAGGACACAAAATTAGGATGTATCCCATATGGTCACTCAATATACCAATTAGTGTCTATTGCAGTAATTTTTTTATGGAATAAACACAAATGAATGGAATCATGATGATGATATTAGAGGAGAACCATATATGGAAGGACATGATATCATTTTGGGGATCCTCGCATTCCTTTCCTTCAAACTTTGGGAAGTTCAAATGAAACTTGGTGGGTATTTGAGGCCATGTTGGGTAATGTTTAATGATATCATTAGTTATTCTATCCAAGTCAACAAGGTTAATAATATCCATGAACTGGAGGTTCATGGACATAGTGGAAGAGGTGTATCCATCATCATTCAAGCAGGTGGTTCTTCCATAATTTTTTCCTCCCAAGGGAGGGGCAAGAAGAAGGGGGAGCACTAGACATATCGGAATATGGATTTCTAAATAAATTGGAAATTCTAGGAAAAGGTGGTGATATAGGTTGTGAGGATCCTGAATTAAAGGATCGAAAGGCGAATTGACATGGGAGGAAGGTTGTTTGGTTCTCACTTGTTGGGGTGTACTAATGGTTAAATATTAAATCCCATAGAGAGGGATGGGATGTCCTTAAATTTTACAAGAGTACCTCAAAGGAGAAATGGTGGAAGGGATGAGACCACTAACTTAATTGGATATCAAAAAAATAGTACTAATGAAGGAAATGATCAAATCAACAACACTAAATCCAAACAAGATTCATAATCAAATAAAAAGTGCAAATAGTGGGTTCATCAATTTATCTAATCCAAGCAAAGAGTAAATTTAAATGAATTTTGAACACCCTAGAAATAGAAAAGACTCACTAGTTCTAAAAGGAGAACTAAAAGAAAGCAATGGTGTGGAGTAAACATTTCTCAAATCTTCTTTAAACAAATGGTGGTGAAATCTAGTACTGATAAAGAAGTATAAATCCAAGCTAGATAGTTCCAAACACTAAACCATAGGGGGTGTCAATCCCACCACGTAAGTGAATGAGGGTGTCAATGGGTTATTCATAGAGCATGATATTGGGAGCAACTCCAATTTTCCTACTACTATCTACCCCATGTGTCCTCCCACCTGTAAGAACCACCTCTAAGTAAGAGTCCAGATAGAATGGCTACTAGGATACCTTCTTCACATACACATCCAATAGGTTTACTTCACCTTTGGAAGAAATCCATGATCTAAGGGATATTTGGTACTAAAATGGAAAGGTGTCCCAATCAAACCTCCAGTGACCGGTCCTCGTATTGGGACATACCACCATGAAAGGACGGGCCCACTAGTAGAATAGTCTCAACCATGTCCATTGAAAACTAATTTTATAGTTTACCTAAAAATACAAGCAATATGTATTGAATGGAAGATGATTGAGGGGATTTATCTAGATTCCTATCTCTAAAGTCATAACCTAATTACAATATTCTTTTGTTCCATAAGTGAGGAATTTTAGTGATTTAGATTAGGGTTTTATTTTAGGCTACACTCGAGGTCATGAACCAAATAATGTTTAAATTAAGGGTATGAAGGTGTGTGTACAAGTGGTGTGTACACCATAAAAATGTAAATGCTAGAAAATGAAATCGCTTGAAAGTAAAGACAATGAAAGAAATATAGATGATAACAACACTAGAAATATATGATATCCTTTCTTGAACTAAAATCAATGAATTTATTTAAAAGGAAGTGTAGCACAACTAAAATTTCAAACAAACAACATTCTCATGCAAATACAAGTAATGCACATGCAATAAAAACTAGAAAACAGTACTAAAGATGAGGAAAATGATCATTTTCTCAATCACCTTTTCTAAATCAATAAAGGAAAAAAAGGACTAATTCCAAACCAAATGTTGAATCTAAAATGGATTTTTTTTTAAGAGGACGAGAATGAATCTATAATGTACCTTAAACACAACAAGTACTCATATTTTTAGAATATTTTACCTAGCTACATCATCCAAAAATAAAAAATAATCAACTTTTAAATTTGGGGTTGTTTTGGTGTTTTTGATGAAAAAATATGATTTGTTATGGATAGAGTTCTCATTTTGTGTATATATTTCTCGTCAAGCTATATAATGTGTTTCCCCCATCGATCACATGTACAACATAAATTAAGGACTACTTTGTGTCCCTAAACTCGCATTTCATTATACTAGCGATCAATTGGTTCTTCTTTAATGTATATAGATATGTGGTATTTCAAGCATTATTGAATATTAGTATGTCATCTAAATACTCTATTACAAATTAGTCAATAAATAGGTGTATCACATCATTCATCAATCTCATGAAAGTTGTAGGTGCATTACATAGAGTAAATGACATCATTAACCACTTGTAAATCCTTGCCCCATCTCGATTGTTGTCTTCCACACATATTATTGTCTAGTCCTTACTTTATTGTAACTTAATTTGAGGCCCATATTGATGGATAATTTGGCCTCTTGCAGTTGATCCAACAAGTCATCAATTATTGGAAAATCATATCAAATTGTGATTTTGTTTAGGGTGTGATAGTTAATGCACATTTTCTAGTGTTTTTTCTTGATTGGCACCATGATGATGGGTGAACCACATGAAAACATACATGGCCTGATATTTCCCTATTCCAATAAATTCTTCTTCTCTTCATCTACATCGATGATGAATTGTCTATAAAACCCAATGTTTTTCAGTGGTCATTTTGACGACAATTGAATCTCTTTCTTGACCTCTCATTTGGGTGGAAGACCTTGACCTTCTTGGAATAAGTACTTGTTGAATTCAATCGGTTGTTGTAATTTTCTATGGCATGTGCCAGTGCATCCTTCCAATGATTTGTTCATGTCGTAGGTGTATTGGTGGTATAGCTTGTCACATAAGGAAAAACATCTCTCCCCATTCTAGGCTCTAGAAGAAATACCCTCACAACTAGTTATTTGGATGGATATTTAATACATTAATGCTAAAAAAACTTACATATTAATGTGTTATTTTTCCCCTATTAATTCTAACTTTTATAAGAAAAACTACCCTTACAATGGCTTAAAAATTGATATTTCTAGTCTAAGGAATGAAGTCAATATCCTCTTAATGGGTGACATTAACATCCAAACTCCGAGTAACCAATTTTTTCTGCTAATCGATTATTCCAACACAAATCTTCTTTGGTTAGATAAAGAACCTACTCTAGACAACTCATACAAAATAAGTTTTGCATATCTAAGTGAAATTTTGTTTGGCTCTCATCAAGTCAATCTCTATAGTGCTCAAGATCTTATATTTTGTAATGGTCTAATGAAGTGAACACATTCTGGCAAGAGGACTTGTATTCATTGGCTTGAAAGCAGTGTGGTATATTATGTCATATCTAATATCCCTTTATACAATAGAGATAAATGTAAACATATTAAACGACCATAATCTTGACTCAAATCATAGACCTCTAATTGTAACCCTCAATTTTTTCATGCATAGCGATCCCATAGAAGAAAATTCTCATAGTAAAAAACATGTGATCTTCGACATAAATAAGGATGATCTTTTCATAAATGAGTTAAGAGATTAATTTTTTCCTCTATTAAGTGCGACCATATAGAAGACCTCTGTCATAATTTTACTATGATACTCTCATATTTGATTAACATGTGCTCTATTGAAGTTTGAAGTAAAAATAAAAGTCGAGGAAACAACCCCAAATATGATAAATATTATAAAAATGCAAGAAGAGCCATCAAGGAAGATATCAAAGAGTCTCTAAAAATTGACAAGATAAATTGATACAAATCCCTAAATAAAAGAAAAAAACACACTAGATAAATAAAAATAGGAAAATCTTTAACACCTCTCTAAGGTAGCTCCTAAAATATTATGGAGGAAAATTCTAACCAGGAAACCTAAAAATAATAATAGGATTTATTTAAAATATTGGAACTCCTATGCTAAAAATATTTACAAATCCCCGGATGTCATAGACAACTTTCAAACCCTCCTTACAGTGGAAGAATTTTTCTGGCTTTGGGGTTAAGTTCCTAGAAAATGGAAAAGATGTGGACATTCATGGATAACAAGTAGAATATTAGAAATTGGAGGGCATATCCTCTTCCTCACATCCACAAAATCTTCAATTTAGTGATTAAGCAAGGTTTCCCTAATCCTTAAAATCAGAGCCTCATTATTTCGATATTTAAAAGTGGTGATAAAAACAATCCCTCTAGTTACTGGACCATTATGATTATCCTTCTCTTAACCAAGCTTTACAGTACCATTTCAGAAGAGAAAATCAACATATGGCTAGAAAAATAAGGTAAGTGAGCTAAGGGTGAGGCGAGCTTCAAAAAGCATCACTCACCCACAAACAACCTTGTTACACTTAGGATCATTGCACATTGATGTCATAATAATAAATACAATCTTTGTTGTTTCCTTTTGGACTTTAGAAAAAAATTCAATACAATTCCTAGAAATAACTTATGGAATTGATTTGTAGAGCTAAAGGTTCCTTTTGAGTTGAGACTTGTCGCGATAAAGTTGCACGATACTAACATTGCCAAATTTAAGAGCACTGAGGCATGTTCGAAATATATTAATTGTAATATTGGAGTTAAGAAAGGTTTCCCCCTCTCCCCTACCCTTTTTCCTATATACATTGATAAGCTAGAAGGTTTCTTAAAAGAAGAAGGTTGTGTTGGCATGACCTTAGCTGGAATAGTCATCATCCTCCTTCTCTATGTTGATGATATTGTCCTTATGGAAAGTTATACCTTTGATCTTGATAAGAAATTAAGAATTCTCAATGATTTATGGTCTAGTATGGGTATGATTGTTAACACCGACAAAAAAAGGTTATGATTATCAAACCCAAGAAGGTAACTTACGCTAATTTTGTATATGACAATTTAGAAACTTGGAGGAAGTGTCTTCTTACAAATATATTGGAATTTATATTCATCACAAGATTAACTGGAACTATCACATTGAGAAAAGGATTAATGGAGGGTGGAAACTTATTTTGGGCTTGAAAATAATTGTAAGTCATTGAACCTTGTGATGTGGGATAAAAATAAATTTTTTTTCGAAACTCTCATCACTCCCATTATCTTGTATGGTTGTGAAGTTTGGGGTTTCAAAATATCTAGAGAATTTTAGGGAAATATTGAGTGAATCCATAAGTGTTTCATTATGTATAACCTCAAAATTAAATCAATACACCCTACCATATTCTCTTGTTAGAAGTGGGTCTTCCCCCCCATCTAGAGCATCGCTCTAACTATGTACAAGATGTACAAGCATAGGATAAATAACACGAAAGACTAGAAAATTCCTAAAATTGTTTCAAAACTGATTCAACACCACCTACCCCTTAAGAGAGAGTGGTATAAAGATGCCATTGCTTGGTTAAATCATTGGGATATTGACAAAAATGCCACTTTACAAAATATCAACAACATTAAAATATTATCACATCTAAGTTTAATGAGAAAATGTGAAAAAGGATTAGGCATTAAAATAAAATTAAGATACTATAAGGTGGTCATTAACCCTCATCTTGAAGATTAAACGTATCTCTCTATTTTAACTAGTTTGAAGAAGAAAATTATTATAGACAAGAAAAGAACGAACTCTCATGAGCTTTATAGTGAAACATGACTCTAAAACACTGAGGATGGCAAGGATTTTACATCTCTATGAGACTATGAGTGTCGAGGATGAAGTCACTTTCTCTTAATGTGCTTTGCATACACCAACATTAGAACGAAGTTTCATAATATTAGCTATAATACAAACCTCCCTAACCTTCTAACATGTCAAAACTATAGCGACCTAAGAACATTTATTTTCTAAGCTTTTCTAACATAAGAATAAAATTTGGTGGCAATGGACAACCACAACCATCATCATTACTATAGCCATAAAACAATATATAAATCATAAAATACATTATGCATGAATGAGGACCATGTTTACCTTAAGAAGTTAATTACTAATCAATATTTAATGTAATCAAAGAAGTTTCTATAATAAATAATTGAGTTAAAAATTAATTATTGATATATATTTTATGTAATTAAAATATTTTCTTTAAAAAAAATCTTAGAAAGTTAAGTATTTTATTAATAATCATTAATAAAGATTATATTAGTAACCATTAATAAATATTTTATTAGTAACTATAAGTTGAAAAGTTAAGTATTAATCATTATTTGTTTAACTATTTATCTTATTTTCTATTGCTTAATTGGACCATAATTTGTTCAACTATGTTTCATAACAAACCCTAAGTTTGTTAAAATGTTAATTACTAATAATATTTTATATAATTAAGAGGTTTTTATAATAAATATTTTAGTTAAGAAATTAACTATAAATAATTATTTTTATTTATTTGTTTAAATAGTTACGAGGCATTAACTTAAATGACATAATGGGTGTATATTAAAGGATTATAATATATTTTAAATATTTTTTATATTTTAATTATTTAAAAATATAAATAATTAATATAAAAAATAACAAAAATTTAATATTAATTCAAATTCAAATTCAAAGAATAAAAAAAAGTGTATTTAATATTTTTATTGATTTTCAAATTTGCTTTGGTATTTATTGAAGGCTAACTACAGTGTGCTCTGTACTGGAGTGCAGTAATTATTCTGGTGCACAATCGACCATATTGTGGATGAGTAAAAAACAAATCAATATTAGTTCCCGCGCATTTGAACCATTGAAGTGATGCCAAACCCCAACAGCCAGCTATATATATTTTTATCTCCAAGGCTTTTTAGGATCGGGTATGAAGTTTTTCAGTACTGAATTTTTGAAGAACTAGGTTACCTGAAGAACTGCAAATATGAGATCTATAGACTGTGCATTTGTTCTTGTAGTAATTGCCATTACAGTGGCACTGGCAGTAGATGCAGGTACACTCCAAAGTGGGGGATTCGTGGCAACAAAACAGTTGTCACAGCTTAATGCTGATTCGTCCAATGGAATGCTTTTAGCAGACATCACTGTGTTGAAGAATGCAGTAGCCAAAGGAGCTGGTAAGTCTATTTATGTATCTGATGTATCTGACGGTGTTAGGAGGTTTGATTTCTGCATTGTAACTAAATATGTAGCTGGTTGATGCTTGCAGTATGTCTAGATGGAAGCCCACCAGCTTACCATTTACACCGGGGATCTGGATCAGGAGCAAATAGTTGGATCGTTCACTTGGAGGCAAGCCAGCTTTCCTATTCTTTTATATTCATTTGTTCTTTAAGGCTGTCTCTGTTCTTCAATGTTTCTTGATCTGATCACTGCGCCTCCTGTTCTTCACAAACTACATAGTGTAATCAGTTCATACTAATGTCTTATTTACTGAAAACTTTTATGCAGGGTGGGGGTTGGTGTAGCGACATACCCTCGTGTTCGCAGCGCCTGCGCTCTGCATTGGGTTCTTCTCTGTACATGGAGAAATCAATAGCATTTACTGGCGTTTTAAGTGGCATTCAAACAGAAAATCCAGGTATATCAATGCTACACTCTTAGCCATCTGATTATAATTTGTCCTTAATATACCCTGACATTGAAACCACTGAAAACTGTTCAACAGATTTCTATAACTGGAACCGTGTTATGGTTCGATATTGTGACGGGTCGTCATTCACTGGAGATGTGGAGGGGGTAGACCCGGTATGTTAGTTTGAATACCCATCTAACAGGATTTTTAAAATCTATCAACAAAGGATCTTGCAATTCCATATCAGTTGAAACTATTGTACATAATTATGATTAGGGTAGCAAACTGTATTCGAGATTCTACCTAATTATGAGTAGCATTTAAGGGTAGCAAACTGTATTTGATATTTTACCTAATTATGAGTAGCATTTCAGGGTAGCAAACTGTATTTGAGAGGACAAAGGATATGGCAAGCTGTAATGGAAGATCTTTTGGCACAGGGGATGAACAAAGCCGAACAAGTAGGTTGACCTAATTATGTATGATGCATACATATGTATCATAAAAGTATTGATCTATGAATTGGTTTGTTACAGGCTATTCTTACTGGCTGCTCAGCAGGTGGCCTGGCCACATTTATTCACTGCGATGATTTTCGTAATCTTCTGCCCAAGAGTGCTGGTGTCAAGTGCATGCCAGATGCAGGATTTTTCATGGATTCGTATGTGCTCAATAACATCTTATTTGACTTGCTGCACATCCATATTTTATCTGTATTCGACAGTTTATGGATATTTTGATAAATTACAATTACATACGGTTGCCTTACAGGATGGATTTAGCAAAACAAAAACGATTTAGATTTTTCAATAACCAGATCGTCACATTTCATGTATATATCTCACTCTTATTTCTTTTGCTTTTTTTCATTAAAAGATTAAAAGATTGGATTTGTTTTTTCCATATCATTCTTGTGGTATTATTAATTTGGTATTGTATTGTAGGGATCTCTAAAACACTTGCCAGGAGCTTGTACATCAAAAATGGATCCTGCAAGTCTGGTAAGATGATGCTCACAAGTTCCCTTTCATTTGAAATCATGTTATAATGGCACTTACCCATAATAATTGTGACTAACATTTGATTATACAAAATGGCAGTGTTTCTTTCCACAATA
>LPNX011117523.1:0-15483 GCA_001517045.1 Pseudotsuga menziesii
ATTTTGTTTTTAAACAGAAATCACTCATGGCGAGTGGAGATGCTACATTAACTGAATGTCGTATTTGTCAGGAAGAGGACAGTAAAGAAAATATGGAAAATCGATGTGTCTGTTCTGGCACTTTGAAGGTATGAGGTTTAGGGCTTAGGAGATAGATTAAAGTAGTTTGGATATGTTGTCTCTGGTGAATTGAAGGTATGAGGTTTAGGGTTTAGGAGATAGATTAAAGTAGTTTGCATATGTTGTCTCTGGTGAATTGAAAGATTTATCGTTATTGAGTGTTTATTATTGAATTCTCACAGTATGCTCATAGGAGATGCCTAGAGCGTTGGTCCCAGAAAAAAGGAGATTTCATCTGTGAATTGTGCTATCAGGTTTATAGTTTTTAATTGATGTTCTTACTATTAAGATTTAGCTTTAAGTCTCAAATTATAAGGTCGCTTGTGTATTGGCTTGGCTCTAGTTAAGCTTTTCACAGTATTAATACCCTTAGGCCTCAAATTATAAGGCCACTTGTGTGTTGGCTTGGCTGTGGTTAAGCCTTTTACAGTGTTTGCAATCTGGAAAGGCAATCCCTAATATTTTTTTTACTCGTATGAATTTCATTGAGGAACCTAATATTTTGGTTTGACTGGTATGAATTTAACTGAATAGTTTGTTTTTTATTTAAAATCACAGCAATACAAGCCAAAAGGCGAGAGGAGGTCCGGACACCCAACCAGGTGAGTTCCAAATTACGACTCCATCCATGCGCAGTTCACCAATGTTTTGTTTTGCCGTTATTCCTAATGCTATAATACTAATGGGGAATGATTTAGAGCTAAAGCCTTTCACGATATAGTTACAGTCTCGAAAGGGAATAAAAAATTAGGTCAACATTAATAAAAAATCTTTGATTTATTAATGTGTTGTGTTATTAGCCACAAAAATCTTTGATTTATCAATGTAATTTATGTATCTATATAAATTTCTTAGAACAAAATGAATAAGAAATTTTAACCAGCAAGGCCCGTTTCATGTTCTTTTCAAATGAATAAGAACTTTTAACCAACAAGTCCACCCTTCATGAAGTTTTCAATTTTCTATTTGTTACCCCTTACCCCTTATCGGGGACCGTGTATTTAAATTTTTTTTTATGATTTAAAACTCGCGTACGCGTTTTGGCTATACAAATCGCGTGCGCGTTTTGGCTATACAAATCGCGCACACGTTTTGTAGTAATATAACGCGTACGCGATTTGTCTTCCTATCCTACATGTTCCATGACATGTCAGGCTCGGGTTGAACCATACCAAGTGCTATGTCAGGCTCGGGTTGATGTATTTTTTGGTAACATGATGTTGTTTTTGAAAACTAGGATTGCATCTTAAAGGTCCATCATCTTCTTGCACTGACCCTTGCACTATGTGCGTCATCATAATGTGGTTGAGTCGAGTCTTGGATATTTATTGTATTTTCATGTTCATCGAGCATTGTCATTGTATTTGACACGTCGAATTGATCACATTCATATTTTATTTGAAAAAATTTGTCATCCTTTTATCCTCTCAGTAGTCTTTTAAAGTTTTGACAAGTTCATGAATTTTTCATCATGATAGCTAAAAATTGACAATTTCACAACCTCCATTAATTTTCCATATGCATCCATTCATCATGGTTCTCCTCGCGTTTGAGTTCAAAATTTTCTAAAGTCCCCCTAGGTCCCTCCCCTGCGAAAAAAATCATCAATATCCTCCATTTTGAAAAGAACAAAAGTATTCTATTTTTATAAAAATCTATATGTTCTCATCTCATTGAATAATATTAATAATTATTATTTTTATTCCCTCATAATCCCTAACCTCTTCGTTTTCCCTTTCCCATTTAAAATAAAGAATTATCAAAACCCCTTCTTTTCCCTATATCCCTAATATCAATCCATTTTTCACCTCTCTCTCTCTCTCTCTCTCTCTCTCTCTCTCTATATATATATATATATATATATATATATATATATATATGTTAATATTGGTATTAACAAATTAAGAAAAGGGTATAAACAAAAAAATTATAATAAAGAAAGGGAAATTAAATAAAAGAAAAGATAAAATAGGGAAAAGTGAATGAACTGTAAAAAATGAATAAATTAGAAAAGGGAGATTGGGAGGTAAAATAGAGAAAAATTCATAAAAATGTGGCATTTTTTAAAAGAAAACTACATTACCCTTGGCTTCATGATCATTGAGGGAAATTTACACTCTACTTGTTTCCATTGAGAGTTGTTTACCGAGCAATCAACTCGTCCAACTTAATCCTCAACTTTATCATCTAGGGTAAGGGCACGAAATGAAAAGTTTTGCATATTTGCACAAAATCTCTTCATTTTGCTAGTGAAACTTTATTTGTGACTCTATTTCTCTGTAGGTATCATTTCATAGAAAAGTATGGTTTCCAAAATGGAGCGGGCTCATGGCCTCCTTCCCTTCTCCTTGCATAATCACCAAGGTAATCAACCATCTCCATTTCAAAAGTAATTAATGTATTGCGAAGGTTTATTCCTAGCTTTGAACCGTTATTGATGATATTCTATTGTTTCTAAGAGATTGTGATAATTTATCTTGAATTCTAGGGATTTCTTTGTGGGAAGTCGTATTTTCAAAAATTGATCCTACTGGTTAGTTGTTCATGTTTCTTTTTCTGAGTTTCAACCATTAGAGGAATTTTGAGGTCTAAAATGGGCCTCCTAAGGAAAATAATAAAATAATAGTTAAAATAATAAAATAATATTTATTAATTTTGGAGGAAAAAAGAAAAAAACTACTTTTTTGTGTTCATATTTTCGACATATCTCTCCGTGTTTTTACTCAAATTTCGCTTGGGAGAGCTCGTTGGATGCGGAATTTGATTCCACATCTAACGAATACCCACACTGCATACTTTTGACAGACCCTGCTACCCCAAAAACAAGAAATACCTGAAAAATGTGATGATGACATCATCATCACGTTTTTTCAAGTATTTCCTTTTTTTTTCAAGTATTTTTTCGAATCCTTTTAATTAGGTGAGAGATCATCAGTTGGTTGTTCGACTTTGGAGTGATGATCTTCTTATCAAGATATGCTCACTAGTACAAACATGTCATTTGGGTGGTGTCTACCACAACATTGATGGTAACCTTTGTGTACAACACAACCCTCCATCAATCCCACAATTGAGCCAAGGCTTTGCAGTCATTTTTCTGATATTTGAGTAAATATCATTTTTCTTCATGTGGGGGCTTATTTTTAAAATGTGTTATGTTATTTTTTAAAGATACTCTATTCCATTAGAAGTTGTTTTTGTTTGGCTTCAATACAAGTCCTAAAATTTGTTTATGATATTGGAGGTTTTTGGGTATATGAACTATATTTAGGTAAGGAAAATTTTGGAGAGAAATAATGGTACTTTTTCATGCCAAGGGACAAGAAATAAATTCTCCTCTATAGCCATTTGTGCTTGTCTCATGGCTTGTCTATAGTACGTGAGACGATGCGCTTGTCTAAACTTCTGAGCATAGTGATTTATTGTAACAAACTTAAATAATAAACACCAAACAATAATAATAATAATAATAAACATCAACATATATATAAAATAAATAATAATAATTAATAATTTCTTTACGAAAAGACACGAGTCTTAATGAAAGGGTATTCCAAAAAAATATAAATAACGGGACCTCAATTATAATTTGGACTTATCTATCAATTTATTCATATTTTATTATCTACGGATATGTGGGTTATTTCATAAATTACTTAATTGAGAATATCCAACTATGGATGTTACAGTGGTATCAGAGCTATACGGACCTTGGACAACATTATTTACACCTTGTGTAGATTTGGGTTTCCCAAAAAAATAGGACTTTGTCCTTAAAAGATTAAAAAAAAATTAAAAATTATAAAAAGGTAAAGTAACCCCCCCCCACAAAAAAAAAAAAGAGGTAAAAGAAAAAAAAAGATAAAAGTTAAAAAAAGAAGAAGGTAAGAGTGAAACCACATGTGGTTTCTTAAAGTGGGTTTGGGTTTGAATACAAAAAGTGCATAATAATAACTACAAAGAATCAAGTGAGATTTGAACCTAGGTGGGGAAGGCAACACTTATTCCTCCCAACCACCCAATCTACTGGCATTTTACAAAACTATTGGGAAAAAAAAAGGAAGATTGCCATAAAAAAAAGGAAGGTCAAAAAAAGGGGAAAAAGAAAAGAAGACAAAAGTGAAGTAAAAACACAGTCACAAACAATGGCACCTACATATTCGGAAAGTCACAGCTACAAAAAATAGTGGACGAGTTAGAGCAATATAAGACGATCAATAAAAGTATACAAGCCGACGTTGAGATGCAAAAGTGGTTGAAAGAGTGGAGAGACAATGAGAATCGCCGCTTATGGAATCAAAATCGACAGCTAAAACGAACCATAAGTGATAACAAGAAAATGTTATCTGATCATGATAAAGAAATATCATGTTTAAAAATTCATAATCAAAACTTAGAAGACGAGATCAAAAAGTCAAAAAATGACAACAAATCACCATATGGATGCGATAATGAATTAGAAGAAGAAATAAAGCATCTAAACAAACTCATCATGGAAAAAGATGATGAATTGGCGCAAGTTTGGATGAAGTTACAAAATCAAGAAACAGAGTTATGTCATCTTAAACAGCAAAAAGAAAAACTCCAGCAGCAGTATGATGACAGTAAGAAGACACATAAGTTAGAACTAACAAAATTCAACAAGGTGTTATCAAGCAATTCCAAAGAAATTTTCAGATTAAGAAATCATAACAAGACACTAGTCACAAAAATTAAGAAATTGGAAAGTAGTCGAAAGACAGAACAATCTACGAAAGACATTGAAGGAAAACTTCTAGACAAACAGGAAGAAAAGCGTTGTATCAGAAGGCATAATGAAGATCTCAAGTAACAACTTAAGAAGTCTGAAGATGACATAAAATCACATGTAGAAGTGATTAAGAAGTTTCAAAATGATAACATGCAGTTAGAAAACAAGTTGGAAAAGATACAAAACGAAACCTTAAAACCTCAAGAGATGAAAATACAACTTTCTGCTCAGATCAATGCTAAAAAAATGACACTCATAAAATAAAATGACATTGTGAAAATTCCATATCGACACCCCAACAATAAAAATAGATATTCTAAAAAGTGGGAAATGTCGAAAGATAGCGGTACCAATGTGATCAAATCTCCTAACAATAGATCGGTATGGAATTCCAATAGTCCACGACAAATCAATTTGGGATGGATTGATTCATCCACATATCGAAAGTTGTGCTCTACTCTTAGTAGTTCGTATCAACATGTTTCATCAGCTGCAACACCAAAAAAATGATGCAGAAACATTATAAGGCTTTGAGGACAAAGACTTTCTAAGGGAGTGGCATTGTAACAAACTTAAATAATAAACAACAAACAATAATAATAATAATAATAATAATAATAAACATCAAGAGATATATAAAATAAATAATAACAATTAATAATGTCTTTACGAAAAGACATGACTCTTAATGAAAGGGTATTCTGCCAAAATATAAATAATGAGCCTTCAATTGTAATTTGGACTTATCTATCAATTTATTCATATTTTATTATCTATGGATATGTGGGTTATTTCATAAATTACTTAATTGAGAATATCCAACTATGGATGTTACAACAAACTTAAATAATAAACAACAAACAACAACAACAATAATAATAGGAATAAGCATCAACATATATATAAAATAAATAATAATAATTAATAATGTCTTTACGAAAAGTCATAACTCTTAATGAAAGGGTATTCCACCAAAATATAAATAACGGGCCCTCAATTGTAATTTGGACGTATCTATCAATTTATTCATATTTTATTATCTATGGATATGTGGGTTATTTCATAAATTACTTAATTGAGAATATCCAACTATGGATGTTACATTTATGTCAAAATTTTGTAGAATTAGTCATGCTAATGTGAGATCTTGTGGTAATATCTATTTAGAACTTATAGTCTCTATCTATTTCCTCTTATTGGATCCAAGTAAGGATTGAGTTTTCTAGTTTAAATGAAATAGGCAATTCCCACAACAATTACATATAGTGCCCATATTGACAACCAATATAGCCATGACAGTAGGAGGAGGGCTAGGTAATCTGGTATAATGATGGGTAGTTTTAGTTTTCCTTTGTTACCTCCTTTTGTTCCACACTTTCTCATTTTTTGGAAATAATGGTATGGTTTCTCATGGCTACTAAACTCTTCATAGGCGCATGGTCTTGTTTCCTCAACATCGTGGGCTCTTGATGTCCTTTGATATTTCATTGTGATATTCCACTCTTCCTTAGTTCTACAACTCACTAGCCCCCTCAGCTCCATCTTGTCACTCACCTTGATGCTTATGGGATTTTCTATTAGGGGTAAAAGAGACTCATTGTCTACATTGCAGCCTTTATGAAGACCCCAACTCATGTAAATCAAATGCTACAATGAATGGGTTGTAAATTCCAACCTAAATGAAATCACAAGGAAGCATATAAAGATGTACAATTCTGAGTACTAGTTATTAGGGAAAGATTGACATTGCTCTAGTTTACTATGTGACCAAATTGTTTTGAATGAGGGATACAATCAATACTCTATTTCATCCCCTTTTACTAGAGTCAACTACGAAGAGGCGCGACATGTCACCTAATTTGAGTGTCTAGCAACCAATCTTGCATGAGGGATGATTATCCAAGCTCTCATGGAATCCTCCTTTGTGTCCTTACAAAACATTCATAATATTATAACTATCATATCCAATTTGTTGCAAGTTAATGCCGATAGGCCACAAACTCAAGTTAAATGGTTGTTGACAAATTCACAACTTTTATCATGTTGGTCCAACTTAAGATAAAACATATCTACTTACAGGTCCATGATGAGGCTATCAATATGTATCAAAAAAACATAGATGTAAAATAGTAAATAAACATAGAGACAAGATCAAGCACGTAAACATAGATTTATCAAGAACCTGAAGGGATCAAAATCCGGGCAACCCACCTGTGAAATCAGCCAATTTGGAGGCCAATTTGGCCTCCACCGACCAAATTATCTCATTCTGGGACTCCAAATCGTGCAACCCAACCCTGTTCCTGAGCATCCCAAAATAATCCAACAAATATCTCACCGCCGTTGACAGTCTCCGGCATCTCATGGAAAATCTGGTCGTCGAGCACAAAACCTCCATAATGCTGGTTCGCGTGCAATGCCTAATGAAAATGTCAATGGCCCTCCTAGAGAAGGAATTTCACCAAATTCTCTCAGCCAGCGGTGAGTCGACCATGGCACCGGACGACAGCAACTCGAGCCATGGCTCGTTGGGCAACTGGTCTGGTCACTAGACGAACACTGCAGTAAGATAGACAGCAGCAGGAGTTGAAATTCTAACACCGACAAGATTTGTGAAAACAACATGATGCCACTTAACGTGGTGTTGGATCTTCGTAGCATAGCGAAGCACTTGGTTTCCCCTCATAGGTTCCTCAGAGGTGCTTCAGAAACTGATCAATCAATAGTATACAAAAGGAAAAAATGTGATATTAAAAAATCCTTATCCAAATTTGAAATTTAATCACAAAAGATGATGAGTATGCCCCTCGTAGGGTGACATTTAATGCACCAGCAAGTGTATATGCACCCCATTGGCGCATTAAATGCCACCCTATGGAATAAAATTTGGCATAAGTAAATGAGAAGTGCTTTATTCGACTCTCGTTTCAAGTACATTCAATGGAATGGTCATTGAATGGTGTGCAATAAATACCATGTAGTGTAGTAATAAATGCTATAAATGCCACAACTTAACTCTTGTTTCAAGTACATTCAATGGAATGGTGATTGAATGGTGTGCAATAAGCACCCTATAGTGTAGCAATAAATGCTATAAATTCCACAACTACTAGCATCCTTGCATTGTTTTGTTTTGAGCTTTGAAGGTTGTATTGAAATCTTCCACATAGTTCCACAAACATTCTTCTTCTCCTCGTGTCATTCCGGAGATGTCTTTATTGACCGTACAATAATCTTGGCACTTATTCAATAACATTACATGTTTCATGTATTCCCATGTTTGTATGTAATTGCCACCAATTCTCATGAACCATCGAAGAGATACTCCTTTTGGAGTATGGGGAAACATCATCAACTTTTGGGCATTAGTACAATAATAATATCCTCTACAAAGCACTTCAAATTCAAATAACAATGAATCTAGGTCGTAATTTTCCAAATCGTTAAAATTTGGTACAACAGATGGGGGAATGCTTTGCATTGGTGTCACTCCTCCTAGATGTTTGATGGGAAATTCAAAGGTGACAGCCCTTCCTTGTTAAATCTTGGATCTTTATCACCTTCCATCTCTTCCCAAAATAGAAGAGGTTCTCCATGTGCTCCTCCTTTGAATGTTCCTATCAATTGGTTAGTAGAATGGGTGGTGCTTATATCACCACGAAGTTGAATGATATAATTTATTATTCTTCTACATCTATTCATGCCTCCTATATGCATATTCACTTCATGCAATTCATGCAATCTATGTACCTTGGTGTAGGTTATATAAGAGTCTACTATTGGGATCTCTTTTGGAGGGATTGGAGGTAGGTGCATAGGTTCCTACCTTCTTTGTTTACTTCTTAGGCCTCAATAGAACCAAAGATGTAGCTATCACAACACTAAATTGTACTCTTGCACCCTTATAATATCCCCAACAATAGTGCCAAAATTTTGAGGCTTTTAATTTCCTTTTTAAAATAACTAATCAACCTTCACATTAATTATTAATTCAGGAACATCTTTGTGTTTCAAGGATATGTGCAAAGTCTATGCAGGCTACAGTTTCCTCTGTAGTGATGACATATATGATTATGCAATATGAAATAGTAGAATAATGGGTGATAAATAACCAAGAGACCAAAAATATTGGTCATCATGTGAAATAAATTATTAAAACACAAAAAAAAACTTGGTCATCATAATGTTTTTAAGTGAGATATGACCAAATTTGAGCAATTTTAAGTGATTACAACTAAAAATGACTAAACTAAATGTCTAATTTAGTCACGGGGTAAAAAATATGACTGATTTAGTCATGGGATAAAAAATACGACTAAACAGTCTGAGATAATAATTATATAAGATGTCTTAACTAACAAATATTTCCTTATGTGTCATACACAAATTGAGAGTGTCTATATATAACATAATATAAGATTCTGTAATTATATATAACATGTTTCTATACGTCTCTAGATATATCAATATTGTAATTGACATAATAGACTTAATTAGTTTGTAATGACTAATTAGTTTGCATTAACGACTAGAAAGGGAAGAACGTTCCATGATATTTAGCCCGCTCCATTTACTTGGCAGTGATGTTGAAAGTGTCAAAATATGATGCCATAGGAGAACCTAGTAAACTTTTTTGCAAGATAATTCCATATGTACCATCACATCCAATTCGATGTTCTTATCATATCCACATATTATTTCACCATTTTTTATTTTGATTATCCCTTCGATAGATCCGCCTAGTTGCACTATGTGCGTCATCATAATGTAGTTGAGTCGATTCTTGGATATTTATTATCTTTCCATGTGAGCATTTCCATTTTGTGAATTTTCTGTCATTGTGTTTGACACGTTGTATTGATCGCATTGATATTTTATTTGAAAAAATTTGTCATCATTTTACCCTCTCGGTAGTCTGTTAAATTTTTGACAAGTTCATGCATTTTACGTCATGATAGCTAAAAATTGTCAATTTCACAACCTCCATTAATTCTCCATATGCATCCATTCATCATGGTTCTCCTCATGTTTGAGTTCTGAAATTTCTAATGTCCCCCTAGGTCCCTCCCCTGAAAAAAAAATCATCAATATCTTCCATTTTGAAAAGAACAAAAATATTCTATTTTTATAAAAATATATATATTCTCATCTCCTTGAATAATATTAATAATTATTATTTTTATTCCCTCATTATCCCTAACCTCTTTGTTTTCCCTTTCCCATTTAAAATAAAGAATTATCAAAACCCCTTCTTTTCCCTCTATCCCTAATAATGATTCCATTTTTCACCCACATATATATAAACAAATTAAGAAAAGGGTATAAGCAAAACAATATTAACAAATTAAGAAAAGGTATAAGCAAAACAATTATAATAAAGAGAGGGAAATTAAATAAAAGAAAAGATAAAAGAGGGAATAGTGAATGAGCTGTAAAAATGAATAAATTAGAAAAGGGAGATTGGGAGGGAAATAGGGAAAAATTAATGAAAATGAAGCATTTTTTAAAACAAAACTACATTACCCTTGGTTTTATGATCGTTGACGGAAATTTACACCTTATCTGTTTCCATTGAGAGTTGTTTACTGAGAAAACAACTCGTCCAACTTGATCCTCAACTTTATCGTCTAGGGTAAGGGCATGGAATGAAAACTTTTGCATATTTGCATGGAATCTCTTCGTTTTGCTAGTGAAACTTTATTTGTGACTCTATTTTCTCTATAGGTATCATTCCATAGAAAAGTATGGTTTCCATAATGGATCAAGCTCATGGACTCCTTCCCTTCTCCTTGCATAATCACCAACGTAAGCAACCATCTCCATTTCAAAAGTAATTAATGTACTGTGAATGTTTATTCCTAGCTTTGAACCGTCATAGTGATCTTCTATTGATGATATTCTATTATTTCTAAGAGATTGTGATAATTTATCTTGAATTCTAGATATTTCTTTGTGGAAAGTCATATTTTCAAAAATTGATCCTACTGGTTAGTTGTTCATGTTTCTTTTTCCGAGTTTCAACATTGATTCCTAGGGTTTGTCTTATTACAACATTATTCAAGGGTTTAATTTTCTGAATCCTTTTAATTAGGTGAGAGATCATCAGTTGGTTATTTGACTTTGGCGTGATGATCTTCTTATCAAGATGTACTCACTAGTACAAACATACCATTTGGGTGGTGTCTACCACAACATTGATGGTAACCTTTGTGTAAAACACAACCCTCCATCAATCCCATAATTGGACCAAGGCTTTGCGGTCATTTTTCTGATATTTGAGTAAATATTCATTTTTCTTCATGTGGGGGCTTATTTTTAAAATGTGTTATGTTATTTCCTTAAAGATACTCTATTCCATTAGAAGTTGTTTTTGTTTGGCTTCAATATAAGTCCTAAAATTTGTTTATGATATTGGAGGTTTTTGGGTATATGAACTATTTTTAGGTAAGGAAAATTTTGGAGAGAACGAATGGTAATTTTTCATCCTAGGGGACAAGAAATAAATTCTCCTCTATAGACATTATCCAGCCATTTGTACGTGTCTCGTGGCTTGTCTATAGTGTGAGATTATGTGCTTGTCTAAACTTCTGAGCATAGTGATTTATGTCAAAAATTTGTAGAATTAATCATGCTAATGTGAGATCTTGTAGTAATATCTATTTATAACTTATAGTCTCTATCTATTTCTTCTTGTTCGATCCAAGTAAGGATTGAGTTTTCTAGTTTAAATGAAATAGGAAATTCCCACAACAATTACATATAGTGCCCATATTGACAACCAATATAGCCATGATAGTAGGAGGAGGGCTAGGTAATCTGGTATAATAATGGGCCATTTTAGTTTTCCTTTGTTACCTGCTTTTGTTCCACACTTTTTCATTTTTTCGAAATAGTGGTATGGTTTCTCATGGCTGCTATAGCCATGGTTTTTTCAAAACATGTCATAGGCGCATGGTCTTGTTTCCTCAACATCATGGACTCTTGATGTCCTCCGATATTTCATTGTGATATTCCACTCTGCCTTAGTTATACAACTCACTAGCCCCCTCAACTCCATCTTGTCACTCACCTTGATGCTTATGGGATTTTCTATTAGGGGTAAAAGAGACTCATTGTCTACATTGCGGCCTTTATGGAGACCCCAACGTATGTAAATCAAATGCTGCAATGAATGGGTTGTAAATTCCAACCTAAATGAAATCACAAGGAAAATATAAAGATGTACAATTCTGAGTACTAGTTATTAAGGAAAGATTGACATTGCTCTAGTTTACTATGTTACCAAATTGTTTTGAATGAGGGATAGAATCAATACTCTATTTCATCCCCTTTTACTAGAGTTAACTACGAAGAGGCGCGACATTTCACCTAATTTGAGTGTCTAACAACCAATATTGCATGAGGGATGATTATCCAAGCTCTCATGGAATCCTCTTTTGTGTCCTTACAAAACATTCACAATATTATAACTATCATATCCAATTTGTGGCAAGTTAATGCCGATAGGCCACAAACACAAGTTAAATTGTTGTTGACAAATTCACAACTTTTATCATGTTGGTCGAACTTAAGATAAAACGTATCCACTTGCAGGTCCATGATGAGGCTATCAATATGTACCAAAAAAACATAGATGTGAAAGAATAAATAAACATAGAGACAAGATCAAGCATGTAAACACAAACCTATCAAGAAGAGGGATTAAATTTATTGAATTTTGATTTTTTATGATTAAATTCATGTAATATATTAATTCCTTCATATTAAATAATAATAATAAATTAAACCTCAACAAATTTGATCTCTCTCGATACTTGATAGATCCACACTTAAGATGGATCTATGCTAGTTTAATATGTTTTAGATGTTGTCACATACATAGGTTTGTGACAACATCCATGTCATACTAGGTTGTAGAGCATCTCACTGTGTGATGGCTTATGTATTTCTTCCAATAAAATTAGCAAGGCGTCCACTTAGTTTATACTTTATATACAAAGCAATTTGCTTCTATCGTTAATAAAAGTTAAGATAAATAGATGAGATATGTATTTAAAACCAACAAAACAATATATGCATATATAACATAGATCCATCTTAACTACAAATGAAATTTCTTAATAAGTAATTTTTTTATCATTTAGGATGGGCTTAGTCATAAAATTAAATGCAAAGAGAGATAACAATATCATATTTTATAGTTATGTTTTTATGTGTTAAGAAGCACTTTTTATAACAAAACAAAAGTGTAATTCTATGTTCTACATGGAGATGACACAAGAAACTTAAAAACAAGATCTTAGATAATATACCGTAAGATATAATCCCCATAATTACCTTAAAAAATACTTTTATAGCTTCCCATATACTTTACATTAATTAAAGGCGTAGTCTAAAAGTTCCAAGATTTCCCAACTTATTGATGTGTCTCATAAATTGATTTTTGAAAGTGTTAAATTTATTTATATTATCAAAATTATAGTTAAAATACACTTAAATTAAAAAGGCCATCTAATCCAAATCATCTAAACTTCTCTTTACTTTTTAAAAAAAGTAAAAGATGTATTTTGAGGTTTTTTTAAGATTCAATAGAAACAAATTTACTTCTTAATATATTTCCCTAATTATCACATTTTTTTTTACACATCTCAAAATTGAGAAAATTTACTTGGTATCAAAAATATTTCCAAATTTATCGCATGTTGTGTTTTTACACATTTCAAAATTAAGAAAATTTATTTAGTACCGAAAAACTTGTAGAACACCTTTATTTTTCTTCGTCTCATTTTCATTTCGACTTATTACGCCGTAAGGCGTTCAATAAGTGGGATTCGACTCCCCGAGTTAATGCATTTTTTTTTCCAGCCGTAGGATGCTTTCGTCCGACGATTGGGTTAATCTGTTTCGTTGAATTTGATCTGCTGCTTGATGATGTGGCGACTACTCCTCCTTATGTACTATCTTTTTTTGACCATCAAAGAATTCCTCGTTGAAGCCGAGAATCCCAGGTAGGCTGATCTCAGACTGCTTGATAGCTCGATTGTGGTGTTCAAGATGACCGCGTAGCGAATTGGTCGATCTGCATAGGCGGCATATATTTGCAGGGTTTTGTTCCAGCCATCGTAATGGATTTGAACCCTTATCGGCCGCCCCGATTTGAGCTTGATGCTGTTCTGACCGAATTCAGCAGTAAGTTTTCCACTACGCTATCCAAGAGCTCAACTTCATCGTCCTTGTCCCTGAATAGATCAGTAAATATGCAAGGGAGAAAATCCTACATAAATATATCATGCAGCGAATACCAATCGAACAAATGAAATGGAAGGGGCAGTGAGAGATGGAGCTCACCCACGCACTGTGAAACTGCTGAGATCTGCAACAAAAGAAAGTGTGTTTCTCCAACTCTAAATAGTTTCAAGGCTGTAGCGTGGCATCTCTTCACCAGTTTGAGAGTCCTTTGTTGTTTTCTGTTCAAGATCCCGCAGGGCTTCAAAGTATGCTCCTTTTTTGTTCGTCCAGCGGACCACAGAAGGGTCAATCTTGTAGAAAATTGGAAAAATGGTAACCCTAGTGTTTTTCAATGAATCTTTCATGAGGAGAAGTTCATTCAAGCACTAATCAAATTGTGCATACCTTAGAGAAAATATTGCCATGTGCATAGAAGCATCACTGATAGCTTGTTCTATTTGGGAGATCTTGTCTCCCTTCTTCATTTCATCCCTGTCCAAAAAAACTCTCAATCCTTGATTAGAAAGCCGTCTGTACAGATGGCTGGCAATTGTGTTTTTTGTATCAGCACGGTGATGATTATAAAAACATCATAAGAATATGAGGCCATAGAGGAAGAAGCGGAAGCGGCAATCAGGTTTTCCATTAATAAACAAAGATATAGGAGAATGTATGGCCTGATAAACAAAGAATAAGATGATACCTGCAAAATTTGATATGTGGAAACTGCAAGATACCTGTAAAATTTGATATGTGGAACCAGATATTATCTTTTCTCAAACAACAACAACAAAGAGCCGATTTTTGAGCTGCCCTCAACATCTTCAATGCATCCTTACGACAGAAGGGCTTTCACCACAATCAGGCAACTTACGCGGTTATGATCCATATTTTGGGACACGCCCACAAGTTTAAAGCCATGGAGCTTCTACTGAACCGAATGAAATAGGATCCCTTCAAATTCCACCCTGGTGTTTTTGCTGATGTTATCAGGGTCTATGGAATAGCGGGTATGCCAGAATTACGGCGTAAAAATAAAAAATACTCTCCTCTCCTAACGGTATGAGGATTTGCAGGCGTTTTCGGTGTGGGGATTCGCTCGACGCCCTTGGTGCTGTTGGCTCCGTGCCAGGCCTAGAGGAATGACTGAACTTTGCCCCGCGTTGGTGAGGGCTAGCCCATTTTGGAAGAACAAGCACTGGTCGCCTGGTTGCATGGTTGCCCACACGTGGTGTGCATGCATGTCAAAACCCCAAATTTTCAAAAAAAAAAAAACTTTTATAAATAGCGTAAACTCATATTATTGCAATAATTAAATATTGATTAGTTAATGCTATTAATTTTGTAACTGAATGATCTTTACTTTTGTTTAGAATACAAGCTGA
>LPNX011117558.1:0-11444 GCA_001517045.1 Pseudotsuga menziesii
AAGTATCTCAAAAAATCCAAGTAAGTTGAGGGATGCCTGATTTTTCAGGTTTCTATTGCATCTAACGCGCCAAAAAGGTCCATCGTCTTCTTGCACTCACCCGATAGTGTTTTCCATTATCACCTGTGTTCATTTAGTCATCCCGCAACCACGATGACCGATTGCTATTAAATTAGGAGAAGATTTCCATATGCTTCATTGTTGTCAAAACTTGCAAAGCCGACATGAAATAATCAATTTTTAATCCCAACCAACAAAAATTCACCTTGAAGAGACAATGGTGATTTGTAAAGATCCATGAAAAAGGACTTACCTTCCCACACATGATCGATTGGTGATCTGTAAAAATCCATAAAAGATGAACTTAGCATCCCACAAATGATCGATTAATGTCTTCGTATACTGCACCATGTAATTTATTCTGTCAAACTATGTTAAACCATCGAAACTAGGGACATCTAAAACTTGCACTGCAATATCCTCACAAACACCATAAACGAAATGCTAAGATCAAAATTAAACTGGAAAATAAGAAGAAGGTTCGACCTAAAAATTCTAAGGAGAAAAATTGAAGGAACCAAAAAAACTCTTACATGGATCAAAGGTCATGGCTACACCTTTGGCTGTGCAAAATGACACTTGGTAACCATGCTCTTATGCGGTGGCTTTGAATTGACACAACATATAAAGCATCAAGTGGTTGTTCTTAGTGATTCAAATTACATCTTTGTTTGTGGTAATTAAATTAATTACATCGTCTGTTGTGGTTTGTATGCTATGCATGTGAGTGTAAAAACCTATTTTTAGTTTGGTTAAGATGATAATAAGGTGATCAATATCAATGCACCATTTAATGTCGGGGAAGCTGTTCAGCAGGTCTTTAGCCTCAAGTCGTTGGATCTCAAAAAAAACTTGAAATCCTACGGCTATTATACATCTGAAGCTACATGATTAAATGCTACAAAACAACGTCATTAATTTTTGCCTAAAATAAATGGTTGAATTCCAAACTAATATGTATTATATCTTTGACTTTGACTTCTCCACACATACGAGGAAGACATGTTCACTTCATATCTTCTAATGCCTAAAATAAATTGTTGAATTCCAAACTAATATGTATTATATCTTTGACTTTGACTTCTCCAGACATACGAGGAAGACATGTTCACTTCATATCTTCTAGTGCCTAAAATAAATGGTTGAATTCCAAACTAATATGTATTATACCTTTGACTCGCATATCTTCTAATGCTTAAAATAAATGGTTGAATTCCAAACTAATATGTATTGTACCTTTGACTTCGCATATCTTCTAATGCTGAAAATAAATGGTTGAATCTCCAAACTAATATGTATTATACCTTTGAATTCTCCACACATACGATGATACCATTAAGACATGTTCACTACATATCTTGTAAGTTCAAACACATGGTATTACTTTTTAATCTTTGCTTTAATGTTTAAAACTAAATTGCTATGGTATTTCTTTTTAATATGGTTTTTTTAAATATTTAGCAAAATTACTTGTAATAGCGTTGTTTTGTTTATTTATTTTAGTTAGGTCCATAAAGGTATATAATTTAGAATTTTGGGATGGACTATTATGTATGTTTCTTTATCTATTTATGAGAATGAGACAAATATAGTGTCCAAATTGATTTTATGGGAAAAGTGTATTGTCCACATTGATATCCAAAATTAATAATAATAATTAAAAAAAATAGCTTAATTAACATGTGATAAGTACACTTAGTGATAGGTGTAAAAATTAAAATTAATTTTCAACTAAGCCTGTATTGGAACTTCGAAATTCAACTATTTGATTATTAGATACAACTATGGCCTTAACTACATTAATGATACATCTATTAGCTTCAATTTAGCTCCAATAACTTTTAAGTTAACTAGTAGATACAACTATTAACTTAAGTCTAATGATTCTACCACTATTATCTTAACTTCAACTCTAATGGCTTAAGGATTAGTCAAAGTGCATTTGGCATCTAGGAGTGTAGCTAATGTGCAGTGGTGTAAAGTCAACTGCTAATAAAATGGTTTGAACTCCTAATAAACTCCTCCAAACTCCTAATAAACTCCTCTATGTGGCAGTTGGGCATCTAGCTAATACAATTTCCTTAGGTTTTCTATATAAATATTAATTAGTTTTTTAAAGTCTTTTTAAAGGGGGTAAAAACAACGTTATTTGGGAGGTAACTATGTTGTAAAAAATTAATACGGAAAAATTTCATTACAACAATTGTTGTGATTTGATAGATCAAACATCATTTACATATTTGTTAATTATATAGCTAGTGATCTCAAAAATAAATTCTTTTATTTAGATGTCTCCCGCGGTTGTAAAAAGGGCACATTTTTTTGTAAAGATTGCCTTCGATCTTTGTAAATATGAAAATCTCCATACTCAGATGTAAATTGTTTTGAAAAATCTACTTGAAGTTAGATCTCTGAAGTGAGTTGACAAAATTTAGATCAATATTTTTTGGCCCTTGTTGAATTGATCTTAGTTTTCTCTATACTACAAAAAAAAATTCTAAGTTTTTGGCTGCAACACTATCAATTGTGGTGTTTCTAAAGATCTGTGTGTTTAGAGATATGTAAACTACTGCAACAATCCAATGATTTGATTATGTAATTTTCCTCAGAAAGAGATCTGGTCTATGTGTTGCATCTGGTGCCTCCACTCATGAATGAATTCCCTTCTCCTCTCGTTGTAACACACAATGCCACTCATGATCTAGTGCAATTGATCAACCTCATGTGACTTCCAATCAGTGTTTCCCAACACAACAATTGATTCAATTGATCCATATGATTTATTTTCAATTAACATATGAATTCTCTCGACCACCACCAAATAACGACCACATCTTTAAAATCACTATAATAATGGTGTTTACACTGCAATTAGCAATCCAACCATATAAACAGTCTTCAATCAATGATCCAATATGATAAGTGTGTGATCCAATCCACAAAAACATTCACATAGCCTCTTTGAGATATGAGCTCTATTTTAGTTTGGTTATGTAAGAAACAAACTTTTCCAAAGAAATTCACATTTGGACGATCTTCTGATTTGCTTTCCAAAAACAAAAAACGTGCTACAATGCTGACTTAACTGCTAGTTTTTCTTTTGGTTTCATCCCTTCCTTGTATGCGGTTACAATGTGTTGATTTTTCTTTAAAATTGTTTATATGATATCTTTAAACAAATTAGCCACTAGAAGATCACTAAAAGAACAACATGCACAAAAACATAAGAACACAAGAACATAGATATTTTCCTCGGGGAAACCACAAGGGATAAAACCCTACAAAAATTTCTCAACATAGAACTCAACCAGTGCAGTGTAAGACTCAGACAACAGCTTCCTCCTTCTCTTTCTTGTGTTACTATTTCTCTCTCTTGCTAAGAATACCTTGAGTGAGTGAGTACAAATGATGGGAGGTGCCTCCTATTTATATTCTTCTATTGACTTGATCTCCTACTTAGTGGGGTCAAATTCTCTTGGTGCTAGGGTTGACTTGTCCAACTGGACATCAAAAATAGCATTTATTATAACGAAACTTGGGTACTAATTACTCGACTTACATCCATAGATTTACATTTATTCTTTTAATGACTTTAACAAGACCAAACTCATCACCCTAGGGAGGAATACAATATTACTTGGAATATCTTCTGAAATTACAATAAAATTAACACTCCCTCTTAACTAGGAAGGTATTCAACATCTACTGCTACAACTATACAAATGTCTGGTGAGACTCTAAATGTCATAGGAAGTTTTGGAACACTTGTCTAACATCTTCATCATCGATATTAGCTGGAACATATTTTGTAATCTTCATCTTCAGTATCTTCTTTTGTAATCTTTGTTTTCTCGAACATCTTCTATTTGGATTTTCCATCTTCTGGATCTTCTTCCTGTAATATTTGTCTTTCGTACATTCTCGAACATCCTCTATTTGTCGTTGCCATGTTCTGAATTTTCATCTTATAATCTTCGTCTTTCGTATATTCTCGAACATCCTCTTTTTTCCATCTTCTGGATCTTATTCTTGTAGTATTTGTCTTTTGTACAACTTCGATCATCTTTTATTTGTCTTCTACTTGAATCAAATTCTAAACCTTCTTCTGTAATGTCAGTATGTGAATATTGAGTCTTCTTCTGTCACATTAGTATGTGAATACTGAATCTTCTTTGTTTCTATTATCTGCAATATTTGTGTAAGGATATTGACAACATCAACAATCATCATCAGTTTGTTAGTACTAAAGAGTCAATCATAACTCATGCTAGAGCATCATCTACATAGTCAGCATAGAGATGCTAGGACATTTACATCATCATTAGTATATGAATACTATAATCACCAGTGTATCATTACTGATACAGATTCAATCAATCATTGATCAAGAAGCAAACATACATCTCAATAATAATAGTATATCAAACAATCATCAAGCATGACATCAATCATCAACATCTTAGTAGTATGTCAATACTGCATCAATCATCAACTAACAATATAGTAATATTGTAACAACCATCAATCATCTCAGTAGTCATCAACAATTAACATAGAAATACTGAAACATCTATCAAGATTTTCAGCAGTGAGCACCAATCAACAGTATAGCAATACTATATCAACTATCAAGAATCTCATCACTCATCAATCAGTATAAAAATATTGAACCATCTATCAATATTTTCAACAATCAACAGTATAGCAATAATGAGGATACATCTTTCCCTTCATATTATTCAGAGCAGAATCACCGTGAGTTATCTGGTAGACCCATCTGGGCATTTTGTCTAACTTACTAACTATTTCGATCTAAACTAGCCTAGTTAGATAGATGGATCTCTTTGGGGACCAAACAAGCCTTGTCTGGCTTACTAACACTTTTGGGCCAAAAATGCCTAGCCAGACATACTAATCCCCATAGGATCGACAGGTCTTTAGTCTGGCTTACTAACCCTTTCTGGCCAAACAAGCGTAGCTAGACATACCCTCCCCTAGACTGAGTGAGTGAGTGAGACTCTAAATGTCATAGGAAGTTTTGGAACACTTGTCTAACATCTTCATCATCGATATCAGCTGGAACATCTTTTGTAATCTTCATCTTCGGTATCTTCTTTTGTAATATTTGTTTTCTCGAACATCTTCTATTTGGATTTTCCATCTTCTGGATCTTCTTCCTGTAATATTTGTCTTTCATACATTCTTGAACATCCTCTATTTGTCTTTTCCATGTTCTGAATCTTCTTCTTATAATCTTCGTCTTTCGTATATTCTCGAACATCTTCTTTTTTCCATCTTCTGGATCTTATTCTTGTAGTATTTGTCTTTTGTACAACTGCGATCATCTTTTATTTGTCTTCTACTTGAATCAACTTCTGAAACATCTTGTGTAATGTCAGTATGTGAATACTGAGTCTTCTTTTGTCACATTAGTATGTGAATACTGAATCTTCTTTGTTTCTATTATCTACAATATCTGTGTAAGGATATTGACAACATCAACAATCATCATCAGTTTGTTAGTACTAAAGAGTCAATCATAAATCATGCTAGAGCATCATCTGCATAGTCAGCATAGAGATGATGGAACATTTACATCATCATTAGTATATGAATACTATAATCATCAGTGTATCATTGCTGATACGGATTCAATCAATCATTGATCAAGAAGCAAACATACATCTCAATAATAATAGTATATCAAACAATCATCAAGCATGACATCAATCATCAACATCTTAGTAGTATGTCAATACTGCATCAATCATCAACTAACAATATAGTAATACTGTAACAACCATCAATCATCTCAGTAGTCATCAACAATCAACATAGAAATATTGAAACATCTATCAATATTTTCAGCTGTCAGCACCAATCAACAGTATAGCAATACTGTATCAACTATCAAGCATCTCATCAGTCATCAATCGGTATAACAACATTGAACCATCTATCAATATTTTCAACAATCATCAACAATCAACAATATAGCAATAATGAGTATACAGCTTTCCCTTCATATTCTTCAGAGCAGAATCACGGTGATTTATCTGGTAGATCCATCTGGGCATTTTGTCTAACTTACTAACTCTTTCGATCCAAACAAGCCTAGTTAGACAAATGGATCTCCCTAGGGACCAAACAAGCCTTGTCTGGCTTACTAACCCTTTCGGGCCAAAAACGCCTAGCCAGACATACTAATCCCCATAGGATCGACAGGTCTTTAGTCTAGCTTACTAACCCTTTCAGGCCAAATAAGCCTATCCAGACATACCCTCCCCTAGACTGACCTACAACCAATGCATCCAATATCTGTTGTCACTCCTCTAGAGAGGTCCTTTCGGACCAGACCAATATTGTCTTGAAAGTATTCAAACTTTACACAAGCAGAGGCTTAGTTAATACATCTGCTACGTGTTCCCCAGTGGGAACATACTTGAGGTTTACAACTCCCTTCTGCACCATATCCCATATGAAATGATATTTGATCTCAATGTGTTTTGACTTATCATGAAATACGGGATTCTCTATCATCTTAATACAAATATGATTATCACAAAGGATATCAGTTGCATCTACTTCTGCATCGAATAATCCTCACAACATCTTTCGAAGCCATACTGCTTCACTATAGGTTGAACATTCTGCAATATAATCTTCCTCAACTGTGCTAAGTGCAATACTAGTATGCTTTCTACTGAACCAAGAGATCATGCCAGATCCCAAACTGAAATAACATCCCGATGTATTCTTTCTATCTTTGGCACTTCCACCCCAATCTAAAACTACATATCCATGCAACTTGATCTCTCCACTAGATGTATATCTGGTTCCATAATCTAAAGTTCCCTTTAGATACATCATCACATGATTTGCACCAACTAGATGAACTTGTTTAGGATTCACCATGTACTGAATTAAAGTGTTTACTTCAAAACATATATTTGGTGTGGTATTGGTGAGGTATATCAACGAACCAATGATCTATCTATATAGTGTGACATCAACATATTTTGAGGTGTCATCATTCAATCAATTCAAACTAGTATTCATTGGAGTGGTCATAGCTTTGCAATCTAGCATTCCAAATCTTTTCAACATTTCAACAGTATACTTTCCTTGATTTAGAAAAATCTCATCTGAATGTTGCCATACTTCAAGACCTAGAAAGTAGTGCATCATTCCAAGGTCCTTCATTTTGAATTCTGCAACAAGCCTCTTCTTACATTCGATTATTGACTTGTCTTCACCTGTCAAAAATAGATCATCTACATACAGTAACAAAATTAAAAATCCATCTTCATCAACCTTGTAGTAAAGTTTGGAATCTTCTTTACTCTTGGTAAATCCTAAGCTCATTGGGAATCCATTGATCTTTCCATACCATGCTCTGGGCGCTTGCTTCAATCCATACAATTCTTTCTTTAGTCGACATACATGAGTATTCTGATAATTTATCTCGAATCCTTGTGGTTGTTTGATATAGATAACTTCTCCAATTATTCCATTTAGGAATGTCATCTTTATGTCCATTTGATGTAGCTTCCATTTCATGTTGGAGGCCAAGGAAATAACAGTCCTTATAGAGGTGTATCTTGCTATTGGGGAAAATTTCTCTTCATAATTAATTCCCTCTTTTTAAGCGAATCCTTGGGCTACAAATCTGGCTTTGTATTTTTCTATAATTCCATCTGTTGAGTGCTTAGTTTTGAATGTCCATTCAGAGGATACCACTAAATTGTCCTTTGGTCTAGGTACTATTTCACATACATCATTCTTCATAATAGATTGGTATTCTTCAACCATTGCATCAGCCCACTCCTTTTGTTTTATTGCTTCTTCAAAACAAGATGGTTCTTTATCAACTAGATCACTCATTAAGACCATGTAGTTGGGGTATGTCTTTGTCTTCTTCCTTTCTCGGATGGCTCCTTCGGAAGCACCAAGTATTTTTGCTTCTTCAATTACTTCACGAGCCCAGGAAGGTTTTCTCTTTCAACAAATCAGTTCACTTGGTAAATATTCAGGTAGTTGGGGCTGAGTTACATCATGATATTCAAGTATTAGATCTTCTTCTTCAACTCTAACTTCTTTAGGACTTTCAATAGCCTTGGGAGTTTCATGCTCCTCTTCATCTTCCTTGTTTTTTCTTGATTTCTTAAAGGCTGAATCTTCATCAAATGTAACATCTCTGCTAAGTTTGATTTGATGGTACCCAGGTATATATATTCGATAGGATTTTGATTGTTCAATATATCCTATGAACATTCCTTTATTTCTAGAAGGATCTAATTTTTATCTTTTCTCCTTGGGAATATGAATGTATACATGACAACCAAAAATATTAAGATGACTTACCTCCGATATTTCACCAGAGAACATTTCTTCTGAAGTTTTGTTCCCAAGAGCACTGTGAGAGATTCGATTCTGAACATATACTATTATTCGTACTGCTTCTGCCCATAGGTACATTGGGAGATCTTGGTCATGGATCATGGATTTCACAACTTGCATGATAGATCTGTTCTTCCTTTCCACCACACCATTTTGTTGCAGATTCTAGGGAATGGTGAGCTCCCTCTTAATTCCACCCTCTTTGCAGAAATCATTGAACTCATTCGAAGTAAATTCTCTTCCATTTTATGACCTCAAAATTTTGATTTTCTTTTCCGAAAGGTTTTCTACTAGAGCTTTAAACTCTTTCAATCTTTCAAATACTTCATCCTTATTTTCCAAGAAGTATATCCAAGTCTTTCTAGAGTAATCACCAATGAAGGTGGCATAGTAAGAGTGTAACCCACTTAATGAAGTGTTTTGCATTAGTCCACAGATATCTGAGTGAATAATGTCAAGGATCCCTTTTGCCTCACTGTTACTTTTCAGAAAGGGATTCTTAGTATTCTTTCCTTGTGCACATCCTTTGCACACTCCTTCATGTTTTACCTGGAATTCTGGTAAACCAATTATCGCCTTGCTTACAATTGGAATAGCCTTGTAGTGAACATGAGCAATCCTTCTATGCCATAGCTCACTTGGATGGATGGTGCTGGTTGTTAATGCAAAATATGTATGTCCCTTTAATTTGTAGAGACCTCCTTCTTCAACTCCAATCTCTACTGCATCATCGATGGTTTTTCTTTTGGTCCAGATGAGGAATTTTCCATCGATAAATGAAACTCTGAAGCCTTTCTTGTCTAAGGATGAAATAGAGAGAAGATTCTTCTTTAGTCCTGGGACCTATAAGACATCCTTCATCTTCATAGGTTTTCTAGAAACCAATTTAAAAGATGCTTCTCCTAGCCCTTTAATTGGATATTGGGAATCATATCCAAGCATTACTTTGTGTGGAGATTCCTTTTGTTCAAGGCATGAGAGTGACTCCTTGAAACCAAACATGTGTTTGGAGGCACCACTATCAATCAACCAGGTATTATTTCCTAGTGAGACTGATCCAGTTAGGCCAGAGATCAAAACATACTCTTCACTGGAATCTTCTATAATATCCCTAATTTTGAACCTAACACTTATAGACATGTGCCTATTGATTATGATGAGTATCTTGATGTTTTATTTTTATATTAGGTCAAAGACCCCATTGCATATGAACATGATGATTTGTTTTATATATTGGGCGTAAGCCAATTATTGATTATATATATATATATATATTCTTGTTTGTGTTGGGAGTGGACCCTTAAGCACATGATTGATGAGATATTTTGTGTTGAGTAGGAAGCTCTAGAGAACATGAGTGATTGATGATTTGTGTTGAGCAAGGAGCTTTGGGACACATGAGTGACTGATGATTTTTGTTGAGCAAGAAGCTCTGGAGCACATGAGTACTTACCTTTGTGTTGAGAAAGAAGCTCTGGTACACATGAAAATATAATTGGAAGTGTTGTGAATAAGACCTGGATCCTTCCATTTTGATGTTGAGCATAAGCTCTGGAGCATCAGATCCTTGGCCATTGTATCCCTAGGTGTATCGTACAAGTACATGCTAGCATTAGTGTTGAGCAAAGAGCTCTAGAATTGCACTGAATTGTAACTCCATGTTAAAGCGTTGAGTATGGGCTCTAGTAAGCACTAGGGGTTACTGAAAATAATTCAATAAATTCCAAGTGAAAATGACTCGAGAAAAATATTGATCTCATCATACTTATTTATAAGTGATTAAATGAAAATTTGAATTTCTCTATTCTCATCAAGTACTGAAGAGGTACCATGTTATACGAGGGAAATCCAACATGCAGGGATGTTTAGAGTTGCCTAGCCTAGTAAACCTAAACCATTTACCTACTTGACCTTAATGAAATAATGTCATTAATTCTAGGGACCATGGTATACGATACCCAAAGACAAATGTTAACAAGTGTTGTATTATTATGTACTTTATACATGGTATGTATAAAGAGTTGAATATAATTTTAATATTAATGATGAAAGAGAAAGAAAAAAAACTCCATCTAATTATTATTTACTATGAAAAGATAATAAATGGTCCAAAACCTAAAAAGTATAATTAGGAACTAGTAGAAAGTTCCTAAGTTAAAATATTAATAATTACCCAAAGTAATTGAAAAGGGTTAAATCAAGAAACCAAGGTTTCTTGATTTAATTCTCCCTTTGACTGAAAAGTATGTCTCTAAAGACTCAAGCCAGGTAAAGGCTTGGGGTTCTGATCTATCATTAGAGGAGTCATTTTTCTACCTGTTTTCTCTCAAGTAATTCTTGGAGAACATTTTCCTAGAAGGAAAAAGGAGAATTGATACAGATCTGATATACGAGATAGGAAACCCTACCTTAGGAGCTTTAAGCTACTTGCATGCTGGATTCCATCTCAGGGCGATCTGGATTTAAACCAGGAATGATTTTGGGTCATGGTCGAGAGGAACGTGGTAGTTCCCAAGTGATTTGGTCATCAAAAATAGAGGTTAGAACTATCTTGAATTGTTAATCCTTGTTATTTAAGTGTGCATGTTCATCCATTAATAGAGCTTCAAGTTATAGGTATGAGGCCCTAGACTGTATATTCTATTCTTCTAAATTAAATGTTGGATATGTTAGGTAAATAATTACAATGCATTTCCCAACCCTATGTATTTTTTTTTCTAGTTAAAATATGCTAGGTTTTGCATTTCTAAATATTAACGTTAGGTTGCAAATTATATCTTATGCTGTATTTACAAGGGTTTGTACATCTAAGTTTTCCTCTGTATTATTTCAATACTTAAATTGTGTTTACTGTAAACTAGGTTTTATTCCCAACTATTATATAATCATTCTTTAGGCTTTATTACTCTGCTGACATATTTCATTTGTCAGCAGAGGCTTACTTAGATTTAATTAAACACTAGATAAGAAGTAAGAGTTATATA
>LPNX011117558.1:12165-82289 GCA_001517045.1 Pseudotsuga menziesii
TAAAGTACATCATCATAAATAAACGAACTGAGTAAGCATTGTGACTATCCATTTGGTCCAAAATCGAATCTCTATTCATATATATAAAACCCACACTCCTAACTAAACCATATCATGATCACATGAAAGAATGTTTTTAAGGTCGCTCATATCTATTGCTTATAAATTAACCAAGTAAAAAATTAAAACACTTAAAGAAATCTGTAATTTTAAACAGAGGTCACAATATCGACCTTGTGGGTTCACAAACCCAAGTCGTAGACCTCAATAAAAACAACCATATCGTATATGCATAAACATTAACCAATTACATAACAAGCATTTCATTTCATATAACGAATTAAATACCATATCACACACAGGAATCGTTTCTTGTATAAACCATATCAGAATCATATTACAAACCAAAGTAATTACAAAGGCAAATAAGAATCAAATATTGTGGGCATTCCAACCCCAATTCACATCCATATCAATTTACAAACTCATTACATCAAACCATGAATAGAGTCGAACCCTAAGGGTTTTGTTTGCATTTAAATTACAACCATGCTATAAATACAATGTATGTTGGCTACATACTACAATATCCACAATATCTCTTAATAACAAACCATTATGCTACAACTAAGTCATAGGACTTAAATCTCTGACTCTGTGCAGTAAGTCATGGCCTCAGCCAAACCAAAATAACACATAGGCTAATAAATCAACGTAGTAAACCATTACATAAGAGGTCATAAGACCCTCATTAATCCATGCACAACATTGGATTAAGCCACGACTTAAACCAAAATACACAGTTATATAAACAACCAATGAGCATTGTCAATGTTTTCGGTACAAAAACATTGGCGATCATGGGTTTTCACCCATGGCTTTTCCATAGTCCACGTTATACATAAGAAATGATAATATAAATTAAAAAATACTCTAATCTATCACAGCCTTCATGGAAGGGCTGATGCCATACAGGGCATGGCCTCAATCCATGCGTTGTCCATAATCACAACTAAGAATTAATCCCAAATATACACAGAGCATCCGAGCAGGCGAATGCCTCTTACAAACCCCAATTCTAATTAAATACAACACATTAATAAAAATGCAGGACGAAATTGTATGCAAAGCATAGTGTCATAACCATGACATTTATATAAAACTAGTATATATATTTACACAGTAATCCCCGAAGTCTTTTTCGCATAGTCACCATTAAAAACAAAAAAACGAAGTTTACACAGGCATGCCGATAGGCTATGGAGCCATTACAAGCAATGGTGTATCCCATGGCTTAAAACACCCAAATCGATTATTTTTACACAACCAAAATTAGAAAAAAACAGAGCCACTGTGAGTGTAAGTTTTACTCCATGACCATAACAAAAACACCACACTAATACATTTAAAACCCAAGTCTGTTAGACAGGCCCGAAGGTGAATTGTGTTCCCACAGTCAAACCCAGTCCTACCCCAATGCTAAGAAGTGGCAAGATTTTCTTGTAAAGCAGGATTACGATGGCCACAATTGCATCACACTTGAGCCGATAGAGATGTATGGAGCCACCCCACCTTCATTTACCTTGTCACCTACAAACACAACCAAACACAACAAGGTTGAGAAGTATGACAGTGAAGGAGCCACGCACCAAATGTATAATGCATTCTTAAAGACAAAACAAAGCTTACCTCCATCATTCTAAGTGTTTCCTCCTTCGCAGCACAAAGCTGAGACCACATACATCAACATACCCAAACGAAACGCCAAGTCCATCGTGAGCCAATCTCTAATCTTAGGGGTGCCACGAAAACCAAGGAACATTAGTGGCACGAGTTGTTGTCCATTATCAAAAACCAAACCCATTGTTCCATTGTTTTGTTTCATGGCAACAACAATGGATTCCATTTCCCATACAAGGCATTAAACCCCTTTAACATATGGTGCAATCGTAGGGTATTTTATCCACCCCAAATGCTTAAACACAGGTCTTAAGTTATTACAAAGTTTCGTGTAATGCATAGCCATACATGGTATGTGCTAACCCAAAGTCCATGCCACAAGGCTTAAGTAATATAAATAACATGTAAACCCTGGGTTTAAAGTTTAGAACTTAGTCTCCCTTATTGTCATAAGGATCAAGCTTAAGAACCATGGCATACGAAGTATAAGATCAAGGTCTGATCAGTAACCAAGTATATAACCTACAATTAAAATCAAGAGACACGTTAATACTTATAATTAAATAAACTTGAAGTGTAAATACATAGAGGAATAAATATATGACATAGATGATTTACATATGTTAAGAAAATAATGAAAGTAGAAATTTTACCTCACTATAATCAAAGTCCGTAATGAAGTATAATAATGAACAATAGGTATGTTAATAATCATAGTGTTTAATGTTCTATAAATCCCCTTCACTAAGTGAAATATGCATACACGATAACATAGGTGCCTTAGTTCGAAGAACTAAGTAAGCCATCTAGTCAATTGAATAGTTTACCTCTCAGACCATCATGGGAGAATGAGTCCTGCCACTCCGCCTACTTTGTTTCCACAAACAAAGTTAAGTTAAGGACTTTCTAAACAATAAGTAAGACTATCCATAAAGGATGAAGCATTTAAATCAAGTAATGACACATACTCAACAAATGTATAACCATAAGAACTAAGAAGTAAACAACAATAAGACATCATAAGGAAAATACATTAATAATAATGACTGAAAGTAAAATGACAGAACGTAAGAAAAACTTATGAGTAAACAGTGGTACATGTAGTGTACCATATAGTACCACAAGTTAATAATGTTCCGTATAGGTAGTTTTTAGTAGCCTAATGATTTTTTTTATTTTTCGATTTTTGGGGACATTACAAGTGGTATCAGAGCCCAGTTTTAATACTAAGAGACCTATGGGTGCACCAAGCATTTATTGCCAGGAAAATAAAGTATGGTATTAAATTTGTTACTAAAAGGAATTTTTTTTGTTATTTAAAATTTTGAAATTTCAGGAAACTTTTAGTGAACAGTTTAGTTTATGAACATTGAGGAAGATAACAGCCAGCAAAGAAGAATGAACACCCCCACCCGAGAAGGAGAACTGGTGGTGGAGCTGAATTATGATATTTTGAAGACTATATACAGTCTTCAAGCAGAATTGTGAAATCTCAAAGAAGACAGTCTGAATGAAATAAAATAACAACAATCTATAAATGAATAATTACTAAGAAATATGACGGGAGGAAGCCCGCAGGGTAAACCTACCCAGTCCACCAATAGTTCCAAAAGAGAACCTTACCATATATGGGCCAATAGCCCAAGGGAAGGAGAAAAAGAGGAACGTACACCTGAAGCACCAAAAGGATATCATCATAGTCCTTCCAGTGATGACTCTCTTTCTCCTCGAAGAAAGAAGCAATGACAGTATTCAGGGGGAGTTTAGAAAAATAAGAGCCTCGACCTATGAAGGTGAAGTAAACACTGGAGAGAAGGCTGAAGAGTGGTTGTTGGGAATGAGAAAATATTTTCAGGTTCATAACTACTCAAGTGAAATGAACGATCATCTTGCCATCTATAACTTGAATGGAAAGGCAACAAGATGGTGGAGAGATTTAAAACACACCAAGAAAGATGAGCCAAGAGAAATACGCTGGGATACCTTCCAATTTTTTTTTGAAGAGAAATATATGTCGGAAAGGTTATTTGATAGAAAAGTGAAAGAGTTTCACGAACTACACATGGTATCCATGACTATGGATGCGTTTATTAACAAATTTCTAGATATGTTGCATTATGTACCATACACAAAAGAAGAAAAGGTAAACATCCAATCGCTCCTAGGATGTCTTCCTCCCATTTTTCAAGATAAGATTGAATTCGACATGCCTAAGACCTTAGATACCACACTACATAAAGCTAGGATCTGTTATGAGCATGGAGAGCTAAGTTAGGAGAACACAAATTGAAACTAAGACAAGTCTAAGAACTTCTTTGATAAATAGAAACCTAGGTCCAACCCACAGCCATAAAGAAAGTAGAATAATAGTTTTCAAGTGAACAAGAACTTTAATAAATCTGGTATGAAGCCTTATGTACCAGCTACTAATGTTAACAAGCCAGTAGCAAGTGGAGCCAATGCTACCCTGCTACAAATCAAGTGCTGCAAATGCAGCGGGCCTCACTTGCCCGATATTGTACAACAAGACCAGTGTGGTCTTGCACAAATTACAAGAAGAACATGTTGAGGACATAGCTGGAACACCGCGAATCTATGCAGCATTGGATGACAGACATACAGACCATCAAGATACAGCATTGGATGACCGACATGTAGACCATCAAGCTACAATGGTTGAAATAGAAGGTGATATCTTGAACACCTCTATTTCAATACTTATTGATCCCAGTGCTTTCTAGAGCTATGTTTCACCTAAAATTGTTGATGTATGCAAAATAGGAAAAGTAAAACATAATAAACCTTGGATGGTTCAGTTAGCCACAGGTACAAAATGAAACGTTTTGGAAATTGTTAAAGAATGTGAGGTAAAACTGAATGGTTTTCCTACGAAAGTAAACCTAAACATCCTACCTTTAGGATGGTACGCATTAGAGGAAATTTGGGGTCTAAAATGGGCCTTATAAGAACACGCGCCAATAATAAATTTTGTGAGTTGGAATTCAAGAACCAATAGAATTTCAATAAAATGCGTCAACCATAATGGTTGAATTGACATATTTGTCATAAAAGAAAACTATTTTTTTGTTCGTATTTTCGACATATCTCCCTGTGTTTTTACTCAAATTTCGAGCGGGAGAGCTCATTGGATGTGGAATTTAATTCCGCATCAAAATATTACCCACAATTCATACTTTTGATGAGCCCCACTACCCCAAAAACAATAAATACCTGAAAAAACATGATGATGACAGCATCACCATGTTTTTTCATGGATTTCTTGTTTTTGGGGTAGTGGGGTATGTAAAAAGTATGTAGTATGGGTAATTGTTGGATGTAGAATTAAATTTCACATCCAACGAGCTCCCTTGCTCGGAATTTGAGTAAAAACACAGGGAGATATGTCGAAAATACGAAGAAAAAAAAGTATTTATTTCATTCTTCCTCCAAATTTTATAACTATTATTTTATTATTTTAACTATTATTTTATTATGTAAACTATTATTTTATTATTTTTCTTAGGAGGCCCCTTTTAGACCTTAAATTTCCTCTAATGATGTACTTATTAGCATGGACTTGTTGGAACAACACCATGTCATGCTCGTTTTCTTACACAAGTCTATCTTGTGTACCAATAGCCAAGGGAACCAAGTGAAGGTTCAGGGCATTCCAAAGAAAGTTTCTATAAGACACATATCTTCCTTACAAGAGAAGAAATGATTTAGGAAAGGCTGCAAGTTGTTTGCAATGAACATCAGAGACTTAGAGTTTGTTAGAGAACAATGCATAGAAGAATTTCCCATTCTTAAAGAATTCAAGGGTGTGTTTCCCGAGGAAATCCCCAGATTACCTCCGAAACGAGACCGAGACTTTTCTATAAAACTAACCCAAGGATCAGTTCTGGCTTCCAAATCCCCATATCGCATGAGTGCACCTGAGTTGGTGGAACTCAAACTGCAGCTACAGGAATTGATAGAGAAAGGGTATATCCAACCTAGTGTATCTTCTTGGGGAGCATCGATATTATTCGTAAAGAAGAAGAATGCTACGTTGCATATGTGCATCGATTACCGTCAGTTGAACAAAATGACTATCAAGAACCATTATCCACTCCCTAGGATCGATGACTTGTTTGATCAAGTGGGAGGAGCCATAATATTTTCAAATATTGAGCTACGATCTGGGTACCATCAAGTACGGATTTGTGATGAGGATATTCACAAAACCTCCTTCTGTATAAGGTATGGGCACTACAAGTTTGCAGTGATGCCATTTGGGTTAACCAATGCACCTGCAAACTTTATGTGTATGATGAACAACATATTTAGTAGGTATCTGGATAAGTTCGTCTTGGTCTTTATAGATGACATACTGGTTTATTCGAAGAATAAATAAGAACACAAAGAATGCCTTCACGTAGTACTACAAGTGTTCAGAGAACACCAGCTTTATTCTAATTTTAGTAAATGTAATTTTTACAAACCATAGATCAAGTATTTAGGTCACATTATCTCTGAGACAAGGATAGTTGTGGACCCATAAAATATTAGATCCATAAAGGATTCACCTACCCCTATTAGTGTCACTGACATTAGATCCTTTTTGGGATTAGCTAGATATTATCGAAAGTTCATTGAGAACTTCTCGAGAATCGCTTACCCCATGACCACTTTGTAGAAGAAAGCAAGTAAGTTCTTATGGACCGCTAGGGGTGAAGAAATTTTTCGAAAGCTTAAGCAGCTTTTGATGATCGCACCGGTGTTATGAATTGCGGATCCCAATGGGGATTTCATTGTTTGTATGGATGCAAGCAAAGAGGGACTTGGAGGAGTCCTCTTGCAGAACGATCACGCGATCTGTTATGAATCGTGGAAGTTAAAAGAGCATGAGCATAATTACCCTACCCACGATCTTGATTCAGCTGCCATCATCCATGCTTTGAGGATGTGGAGGCACTACCTCATGGGAAGGAAGTTCCTTCTAAAGAAAGACAATATGACTATGAAGTATTTAGTTGATCAACTAGATCTGAATGCAAGGCAAGCCAAGTGGTTGGATTTTTTTAGTGAGTACCATTTCGAGATAAAGCACATTAAGGGAAAAGAGAATAAGGTTGTCGATGCTTTGAGCTGACGAACTCATATGATATATGAGGAAAATTTGAGTCAAACCGATGCATATTTTCATGAGAGGATTAGAACAGACAACAGATTTTCCCCCTTCTATGTTGAAATCCTCAAGAAATTCCAGGAGGACATGTTTTTTCAACAACAAAATGAATACAGGGTAGACGAATCCGGACTACTATGGTCCAAGGATAATTTGTATGTTCTAAAAAGAGGGGACCTTCGGTCTAGCATCATCATGGAATTTCATCAGGAACCCTACTCCGGGAACCTAGGATATCAAAAGATGATATCCGCCATCAAAAGACACTCTTTCTGGCCTAAGTTAAAGGCCAACATTGCAATGTTTATTGCGAAATGTCATGAATGTCAGCTAGTCAAAGCTGAGCATCAGCATCCTGCGGGATCGCTGCGGTTGTTACCCATTCCGGAATGGAAGTGGGAGGTCATTAGTATGGATTTCATCACCAGTTTACCGAAAAGTAAGAAGCAAAATGATTCTATTTTTGTGGTCATAAACAAGTTGTCGAAAGCAACACACTTCATTCCTATGAAGTCGACCTACAAAGTAGTGAACATTCCTGATATCTTCTTGAAAGAGATATTTAGATTGCATGGGATACCCAAGTCAATTATCTCAGATCGAGATGTTAAGTTTACAAGAAAATTTTGGAGATATTTATTCTATGGATTGGAGACGCAGTTGAACTTTAGCACTGCATATCACCCACAGATAGACAGGTAGAAAGAAAGAGTAAAACAAATTGTTGAGGACATGCTTTGAATGTATGTCATGAACAACCCCACAAAGTAGGAGGATTACCTGCACCTCATAGAGTTTGTGTATAACAATGGTTATTAGAATTCTACCAAGATGAGCCCTTTTGAGGTACTCTATGGAAGGAAGTGTAGAACGCCAGTTACTTGAGATAGCCCAGTGGATCGGCTCATGTTAGGGCCGGATCTGTTGATGGACTTGGAACAGTTGGTTACCAAGGTCCAAGTGAATCTTAAACAAGCACATGACTGCCAGAAAAGTTATGCGGTTCAGAAAAGAAAATATAAGGACATTCAAATAGGCGATTATGTTTACTTGAAACTAAAATCCAAATAAAGCTCATTGAGCTTGTGGTAGGTTAGCACCTAGATTTTGTGGACCTTTTGAAATATTGGCCAGGAAAGGGCCAGTGGCATATGAACTAGTGTTACCCACACATGTAAGAGTACATAATGTTTTCCATGCATCTTTGTTAAAGAAATATGTTTATGATACTAAACATGTTGCTGATTTTCCCTGTTATAGGTTCAACCTGAAGGGGAGTTTTCCCCTGAGCCTACTCATATACTAGATAAGAGGGAGGTGTAGCTTTGGAAGCGCACCGCAGTCTGTTAGATTTTTTATATCAATTTAGACAGTATTATCTTAGGATCTTATCTGAGAGAATAAGATGCACAACAATAAATCACAACAGACAATAGACAGAAGGGAGAAAACCCCGCAACTTCCTTAGAGATAGAATAGGCACCAATAGCAGGAGTAAAACCCAAAGATAGTAAGATGATCTCCGACATCTATTCTCTATCTTATCCCAACTCCTTCCCTCGTACTCATGCACTAAAACTGAGTGTGAGTGATTGTGTGATAAATACAGAGGCTCACTCTCTATTTAAATCCCGACTTGAAAATGACTTACCAGGGTCAACTTCTTTAGGAGAGTGTAATAAACCTAGTGCCCCGAAACTGTGGGGACTTTAACCCTTAAACAATAAGGAGGGTTACCCTCTATGACTTTACATGAATTGTTTACGTTATTAATTCTCCCGATAGGAACATCAGGGTATGACATGACTCAATTACATTACAAATACTTTCCAATAGGAATATCGGGGTACAATACATAAAATATATAAGTGAATACATTCCAAAGTTACAAATACATCAACACTCCCTCTTAACTAGGAAGGTGTTCTCTTGACACAATTCATCAGTACAAGTCTTCTTCTCTAGATCAAATCTGGATCACCATCAACGCTAGATCATCATTGAAACTAGATCATCATCAAAGTTGGATCATCACTGGATCATCATCAAAGCTGGATCATCATCATCACTACTTCCACTATCTTGATCAACTGGTGCTATCTCTCAATTCTACTCATCATAGGAATTTATACAGAGCCAACCCTTTTTCATGTTGGTTGTAGGCCTAGCATCTAGGTAGGTCTTCTTCAGTGCTTATATATGACCCAAGTCAAAAAATATTTCCCCAACACTTACATTTGACGATGCGAGGAACACATCCACCACCATGTCAGAAAGGTATGCCCAACACTCACATCTAACCCCGTTAGAAAGGCCCATCACTCACATCTGACCATGGGAGACCTAGCCTGCCACCATGTCAGAAAGGCTCATCCAGGTCTTACATCTGATCTAGTCAGAAAGGCCCAACACTCACATCTAACCATGGGATGCCCAGCCTGCCACCATGTTAAAAAGGCTCATCCAACACTTACATATGACCCAGTCAGAAAGGCCCAGCACTCACATCTGACCATGGGAGGCCCAACCTGCCACCATTTTAGAAAGGCTTAGCACTTATATCCAACCATCGAAGGCCTAGTCTGCCACCATGTCGGAAAGGGTCAGCACTTATATTCGACCATGGGAGGCCCAAACTGCCACCATGTCAGAAAGACTCAGCACTTATATTTGACCCAGTCATAAAGGCTCTGCACTTACATCTGACCATGGGAGGCCCATCCTACCACCATGTCAGAATGTCCCTACACTTACATCTAACCATGGAAGGCCCATCCTGCCACCATGTCAGAATGGCCCTGCACTTTCATCTAACCATGGGAGGCCCAACTTGCCACCATGTTAGAATGGCTCTCGAACTCATGCCCTCCTCTTGGAGGGAACCTCGATATGGAGAACACCAAGCTTCTCCCTGAAGTAATCAAACTTCACTATGCCCAATGGCTTGGTCAACACATTAGCTATTTGTTCGTCCGTCGCAACATACTGGAGCTTCACTTCTCCCCTATACACCATATCCCTAATATAGTGGTACTTGATCTTGATATGCTTCAACTTGTCATGGAACACTCGGTTCTTCGACAAATTCACACAACTCTGGTTGTCACACCATATACAAGTAGCATCTAACTGGAGATCAAAGAAATCAGATAGTAGCTTCCTCAGCCATACTACCTCACAACTAGCCGAATAAGCTGTGGCATACTCTGCTTCGGCTGTACACAATACCATCTAAGTCTGTTTCCTGCTAAACCAAGAGATCATACCTGATCCCATACTGAAGCAGGATCCTGAAGTGCTCTTCCTATCGATGGTATTGCTTTCCCAATCTGAATCAACATAACCTTCAAGGTTAATCTTCTAATATGCCTCATACTTGAGCCTATAATCAATTGTACCCTTCAGGAACCTCAGAATATGCTTTCCAAATCAGGTGAACATGTCTCAGATCCATTAGGAACTGGCTCAATGTGTTCACATCAAAGCAAATATCTGGTCTTGTATTCGTCAGGTACATCAAGGACCCAATCATCTAATGATACACTGTAGCATCAACCATCTCTGATGAAGCATCACTCAATAGCTTCAGGTTCTATTCCATAGGTGTGGTCATGGCCTTGCAATCACATCATCTCGAACCTCTTCAAGATCTCTACTACATACTTCCCTTGTCCCAGGGAGATTCCATCTATTCTCTGCCACACCTCCATGCCTAGAAAGTAGTGCATCATACCCAAGTCCTTCATCTCTCACTCTGCAACAAGCTTCCTCTTTGTATCAACAATCAACCCATCCATTCCTATTACAAACAGATCATCTACATATAGTAGGAGTATCACTGGGTTCCCTTCTTCAACCTTGTAGTAAAGGTTGGAATCTTCTTTACTCTTAGTAAATCCCAAACTAGATAGGAAGCTGTCAATTCTGTCGTACCATGTCGTGGGTGCCTGTTTCAAACCATACAAGGCTTTCTTCAATTTACACACATGAGTCTCCCTATCACGTGTCTCAAAACCGAGTGGCTGCTCCACATACACCTCCTCTTCCACTACACCTTTCAAGAAAGTAGTCTTGGCATCCATCTGGTGTATCTTCCATTTATTCATTGTAGCAAGAGAAAGTACTGATCTGATGGAAGTGTATCTGGATACATGTGCAAATGTTTCTTCATAATCTATTCCTTCTTTCTAGGAGAAGCCACGAGCCACGAATATTTCTTTATGTTTCTCTATGCTACCATCTGCAGCATGCTTGATCTTGTAGATCCATTTGGAAGTCACAACAGACTTCCCCTCTAGTCTAGGGACAACATCCCAGACATCATTCTTCATGATCAATTGGTACTCCTCGATCATAGCATCCTTCCATTCTTTCTTCTTTGCTGCTTCTTCAAAGTTGGAAGGTTCTTTATCAATAATGTCACATAACAGTGCTACATAACTGGAGCAAGACTTGGTTCTTTTCCTCTCTCTATGCATTTCTTCTAGAGCCCCATATCTTTCTGCACCTTGGATAGCCTCTCGTAACCCTATAGGTTTCCTCTTGTGAGGATTCTTCTCTTGGGGTGGATCTACAGGTTCATGAGGTTCTTCTATTTCTCTATCTTCATCTTGATTTGTATCGTTCATAGTTGTATCTTAAATTCTGGGTACTTCTATTTCTTTACAGTCTCCAACTAGTCTCTTTCTGGATTTGTTGTAAGCTGAATCTTTGTTGAATGTTACATCTCTACTTATGTCAATCTTCTTGAATCCTGTGAAGTATATTATGTAAGCTTTCGAGCTTTCACTATATCCCACAAATATACCCTTCTTTCTAGAAGGATATAACTTTGTTCTCTTTTCTTTTGTAATGTGTGTGTACACAAGATAGCTGAATATTCTAAGATGGCTAGCCTCTGGTTTCTTGCTAAAAAATACTTCTTCAGGTGTCATGTTCTTGAGTAATCTGTGTGGAGTACAGTTCTGTACATACACCATTATCCTGGAAACTTCTTCCCATAGATGCATGGGAATATTTTGATCATGAAGCATTGCCCTTGTAGCTTCCATGATCGTTCTATTCTTCCTTTTTGCAACACCATTCTGCTATGGATTATATGGAGTGGTTAACTCCCTCTTAATCACTAAATCTCTACATAACCCTTTGAATCCATTTGATGTGAATTCTCCGCCATTGTCTAATTGAAAGGTCTTGATCTTCTTTTCTGTGTGGTTCTCGATCAAGGTTTTGAATTACTTGAACTTGTTGAATACTTCATCTTTGTTCTTCAAGAAGTATATCCATGTCTTCCTAAAAAAATCATCAATGAAAGAAACATAGTATACATACCCGCTTAATGAACTGGATGACATCGGACCGCATACATCGGAGTGGATGATTTCCAAGATTCCTTTTTCTTTGCTCTCGCTACTTGGAAATGTCTTCTTTGTGTTCAATGGAGTCTCAACCTAGCCTCCTTTTGTTGATGGATTATGGAGAGAGACCCAAAAAGTAAGAAACCCTAGCTTCCACAGCTACACAATGTCTTCTTCCTAGGTTAGCTCTGATACCATGTTATATTTTTTATATCAATTTTAGACAGTATTATCTTAGGATCTTATCTGAGAGAATAACATGCACAGTAATCAATCACAAGAGACAATATATACAAATATTTTCCTCGGGGAAACCATAAAAGATAAAACCCTGGAACTTCCTTAGAGATAGAATAGGCACGAATAGCAGTAGTAAAATCCAAAGACAGTAAGATGATCTCCGAAATCTATTCTCTCTCTTATCCCAGCTCCTTCTCTCTCACTCATGCGCTATAACTAAGTGTGAGTGACTGTGTGATAAATAGAGAGGCTCACTCTCTATTTATACTAATTCCTGACTTGACAATAACGTACCAGGGTCAACTTCTCTAGGAGAGTCTAATAGCCCTAGTGACCTGAAACTGTGGGGACTTTAACCCTTGAACAATAAGGAGTGTTACCCTCTATGACTTTACATGACTTGTTTACATTATTGATTCTCCTGATAGGAACATCGGGGTATGACATGACTCAATTACATTACAAATACTTCCTGATAGGAATATCGAGGTACAATACATAAAATAGACAAGTGAATACATTCCGAATTTACAAATACATCAACACAGTTGAAAGTGAAATGGAAGCACTTTGAGGCTTATGAGGCTACATGGGATAATGAAGCCACCATGAGAAAGGATTACCTCGCCTTGTTTCATGATGTCATTTGGAGTCCCTAGAACACCAGGGACGTTATTGTTCTAAGCGGGGAGGGATGTAATATCCTGAATTTCGGACCTAACACTTATAGGCATGTGCCTATTGATTATGATGATTATTTTGATGTTTTATTTTTATATTGGGTCGAATACCCCACTACATATGAACATGATTATTTCTTTTATATATTGGGCATAAGCCAATTATTGATGATATATATATTTGCTTGTTTTTGTTGGGCGTGGACCCTGAAGCACATGATTTATGAGATGTTTTGTGTTGAGCATGAAGCTCTGGATCACATGAGTGATTGATGATTTGTGTTAATCAAGGAGCTCTGGGGCACATGAGTGATTGATGATTTGTGTTGAGCAAGAATATCTAGAGCACATGAGTACTTACCTTTGTTTTGAGCAAGAATCTCTGGAACATATGAAAATATAACTGGAAGTGTTGGGCATAAGTCCTGGAGCCTTCCATGTTGATGTTGAGCATAAGCTCTGGAGCATCGGATCCTTGTCCATTGTATCCCTAGGTTTATCGTACAAGTACATCCTAGCATTAGTGCTGAGTGAAGAGCTCTAGAATTACACTGAATTGTAACTCCCTGCTAAAGTGTTGAGTATGGGCTCTGGTAAGCACTAGGGGTTACTGAAAAGAATTTAATAACTTCCAAGTGAAAACGACTCAAGAAAAATATTGATCTCATCATACTTATTTATAAGTGATTAAATGAAATTTTGAATTTCTTTATTCTCATCAAGTACTGAAGAGATACCATGTTATACAATGGAAATACAACATGTAAGGATGTTTAGAGTTACCTAGCCTAGTAGACCTAAACCATCGACCTACTTGACCTTAATAAAGAAGTGTCATTAATTCTAGGGATCATGGTATATGATGTCCAAACACAAATGTTAACAAGTGTTATATTATTATGTACTTTATACATGGTATGTATAAAGAGATGAATATAATTATAATATTAATGGTGAAAGAGAAAAAAAAATCTCCATCTAATTATTATTTATTATGAAAAGATAATAAATAGTCCAAAACCTAAAAACTCTAACTAGGAACTAGTAGAAAGTTCCTAAGTTAAAATATTAACAATTACCCAAAGTAATTGAAAAGGGTTAAATCAAGAAACCAAGGTTTCTTGATTTAACTGTCCCTTATACTGAAAAGTATGTCTATAAATGCTCAATCCAAGGAAAGGCTTGGGGTTCTAATCTATCATTAGAGGATCCATTTTTCTTCCTGTTTTCTCTCAAGTAATTCTTGGAGAATATTTTCTTAGAAGGAAAAAGGAGAACTGATCCAGATATAATATACCAGATAGGAAATCCTACCTTAGGAGCTCTAAGCTACTTGCATGTTGGAGTCCAGCTCGGGGGGATTCGGATTTAAACCAGGAACGATTTTGGGTCATGGTTGGGAGGAACGTGGTAGTTCCCAATTGATTTGGTCATAAAAAATAGAGGTCAGGTCTATCTTGAATTGTTAATGCTGGTTATTTAAGTGTGCAGGTTTAGACATTAACAGAGCTTCAAGTTATAGGTATGAATCCCTAGACTGTCTATTCTATTCTTCTAAATTAAATGCTGGATATGTTAGGTAAATAATTACTATGGATGTCCTAACCCTATGTGTTTGATTTTTTGGTTAAAATATGCTAGGGTTTGCATTTCTAAATATTAACTTTGGGCTGCAAATTATATCTTATGCTATATTTACCAGGGTTTGTACATCTAAGTTTGCTGACATATTTCAGGTTTTATTTTTAGGTTTTTTTGTGTTTACTGTAAACTAGGTTTTATTTCTAGCTATTATATAATCGATCTTTAGGCTTATTAGTCTGTTGACATATTTCATTTGTCAACAGAGGATTGCTTAGATTGAATTAAAGGATAGGAAATGTATAATTGAACAAAAGGATCTTGTAATTGAATTATAATTCACACTTTATTGTAGATTCTATTGAAATCATAAATGTATTGGGGGTATTGCAGGTGATGACTACAAGATTAAGGGATAGAACTACAAGACACACCATTTCATTTTTATGTTTAGTGTGCACCTTGACTATATATGTGCAGTTAATTTCCACAATGAGTATCCTTGGATTGTAAGTGCAAGCGATGATCAGACAATAAGGCTCTAGAACTGGCAATCATGGGTTTGAATCTCTGTCCTTACCAATCACAATCACTATGTGATTTCTAGTTCCTTTCATCCCAAGGAGGATCTAGTTGTTTCCGCATCATTGGACCAAACTGTTCGTGTATGGGATATTAGTGTCCTGAGGAAAAAAACCGTGTCTCCAGTTGATGATCTTTAAAGTTTGGTACAGATGAATACATATCTATTTGGTTGTGGTGGTGTTGTTGTGAAGTATGTACATGAAGGACATGATCGTGGTGTGAACTGGGATGCTTTTGATAGCATATTTCCATTAATTGTTTCTGGTGCAGATGACCTCCAAGTCAAGCTGTGGAGATTGAATGGTATGTTTTCTTTCCTTTATTAAATAAAAATTTGTATCCTGTATTATAAGGATGAATTGTCATATTTATTTGTTGGTTTAGTTGAAAATAAAATTTTCGACCTTGGTAAATATCAGTTTGTTATGTAACTCAAATACAAAGGCTTGGGAAGTTAACACTCTACAAGGGCACACAAACAATGTGTCCTGTGTGATTTTTCATGCACGACAAGACATTATTGTTTCAAATTCTGAAGATAAAAGAGTGTGGGATATGTCCAAGCGAACTAGTTCTAAAAATTTCTATAGAGAGCATGATCGATTCTGGATTATTACAACACATCATGAGTTGAATCTCCTAGCAGCTGGGCAAGACAGCGGGATGATTGTTTTCAAATTGGAGAGAGAGAGGCTTGCCTATGTTTTTTATGGGGGCTCACTGTTGTATATCAAGGATCAATATCTCTGGACTTATGACTTAATTCAAAAGGACAATCCCTTATTACCAATTAAGAAGCATGGTTCTGGTATCCCAAACCAAGGGCCAAGATCTTTGTCATACAGTCCAACACAGAATGCTATCTTAATTTGATCAGATACTGATGGTGGTTCTTATGAATTTTATGCTGTTACAAAGGACAGTCTTGGAAGAAGTGATACAATGCAGGAGGCAAAGAAAGGATTAGAAGGATATGTTTTCTTTGTGGTTTACAATAGATTAGACGTTCTTGACAAGAATCACAATCAAGTCACTATCAATAATTTAGGCAATGAGGTGATAAAAAAGTTCAATCTTCCAGTCATAGCAGATGCACTTTTCTTTGCATGGACAGGAAACTTACTTTGCAGATCAAAAGATAGTGTAGTTATTTTTGATATGCAACAAAGGACTGTTTTAGGAGAAATTCAAACTCTTCATGTCAAGTATGTAGTTTGGTCAAATGACGAGAATGTAGCCTTACTCAGTAAGCATGCAATCATTATTGCAAGCAAGAACCTATCAAATAGGTGTACTCTGCATGAAGCTATTCGTGTTAAAAGTGGGGCTTGGGATAACAGTGGCATTTTACCTGCAACTTATGTCTTTTTAGTGTTTGTAATACTTGCTCAACCTCCTGTAGGTCTTCATCCCATGATTTGTTTAAAATTAGGAGGTCAACAAGGTACAACACTATGCACTGACCATAATCTAATCTTTTATGACAAATTACTTAGGGAAAATAGATTTGAAATTACGAGAGGGTATCTAATAAACTATTTTCCACAACTGCAAACTCCAGAAAACATACTTAATGTACATTTAAAATATATCCAACAAGTTTAAATGAATACCCATTAAGCATATAGACACAATAAATGCAGGAGCAATGTCTGGAACTCTATTTCATTGGTGTAACATAGCTGATAGTTGATTTACATAAGAATTTTTTCATTAATGAATAGGAAATAGAACAAGGCACCAAGGGGTGGGACAACTTAGCTCTATCCTGGTTTTCTCCACATACCCATCACATAAAAAATGTTCTGAAGAAGTATGGAAAATGCATTGAGCAATTGATTCTCCTCTGTCCTTCACCATTTATTAAAAACTGAGATGGAATTCCACAGGGGGGTTGATTCACCACTGGTTCTATGACAATCTTAATTAAAATCACTTCTAGAATGGCACACATTGGGTTTCAAGAAGGAACAAAGTTTTTTTCTCGAGTCAATATGGCATTTCCACTCATTGAATGATATTGATTTACCTCTTAGGCATGTAGAGAGAAAGAAAATGGAGAACAAGAGAAGGAGAAAATGAATAATAGTTGTTTGTTTATGCAGAAATAGTGACCTGTTCTAGACATTGTTGGAGCCTTGCAATTCAGACAATGCAAAGCATGGAGAAACAACTCAGGCTATGAAGGTGTATACAGATACTACCAGGCTCTGTGAGTAAGTCTCATAAGCTCTTAGAGTTTGAGTTGAAAGTTTTATCCATTTTTTTTATTAGTCAATCTGGATGTGAGCACACTGTATTAGCTTTACTTTTGGAAATTTCTTAGGCAATTTTGAAATATAGTCATGCGGATTCAAATATTGATATGTTAGCTTATCTATTACCTTTACAGGGTTTTTGCGCTAACATATGAGAAAAACAAAGAAATGGGAGCTGCTTGAGTTGGATAGTAGGGGAAGAATGAATTTTGTTGGTTGAATTTGATTGAGTGAAATGCTTGAGTTGGATGTTATATTGAGCTAATAAATGTTAATTGGTAATTAGCAAGGCAAGAATGATCAACTCTGACATGATGAATATTTACTTACAACTTTTTGTGCATTTTGAATGCAACCATGTTCTCTTAAACATGTGTATAATGCATGGTTTACATGAGATAATCTTAATAGTTTTGTTAAGGTGGCACATTGATCAATGGATTAGGGTAAAATCTAGATAAAGTGAATCATGTATAATTGAGTTCTAAGTAATGTGTCTCATAAAAAATGGAAATGGTTGAAAGGGATGAATAGTTTTTGTATTTCCATCCATACATAAAAAGAATAATTAAACACGAGAATGCCCCAATTTCGACATCCTCCCACAACCATTAATTTAGTTTCCCATCATGTTGTTCTTTAGGAAAAAAATTAGCAATTTAACAAAGAAATTACAACCGTCAGTTAATTCCATCCATAGATCTTGAATCTTGAGAACATTGGACAGTAGGGGCCGCTTCTTATTTTTAGTGGGTGTTTTTTTATACTAGGCATATATCAATCATTGATGGGAATCTTATTTGAATTCATTCTTTATCTTTCTACTAACATTGACTTACAGTTTCAAGGTTGTTTGTACATATCTTTTTTATTCTAGGTTTTTCTAACAACTATTTTGTGGATACAATATGTCTATTCCACATTCTCAACAATTGATCTAAAGTCACATTATTTTAGCGCGCCATATCAGTAGAAAAAATGAGTGAAAAAAATAAAAATGAACACAAATGCAAAATCCAACATACGAATTCTGAAATTGTTAGTTGTACCTTGTCACCTCATCAAATAGGGGTTAATAATATAAGGGACAAGGATGAGTAAGAGTGCACTTTGCAACTTTCGTCATTCTAAGATTTGAGTTTTACTATTATTTGTTAAATTAGAGACATAATCCAATAATGAACAGGTGGAGTCATTATGTGATATTATTGCCTCTACATGCACAAAATAGTATTTTGTTTAACTAAGCCTCCTAGCATAAACATGTACTTTACTTCACCATATCATATTCAAAGTGTTGATGTAATTGTAACTTCAGAATGTATTCACTTGTATTTATTATCTATTGTGACCCAATATTTATTCCAGGATGTACTTGTGTCATGTCATGCCCCGATGTTCCTATCGGGAGGATCTATAATGTAAACAAGTCATGTCAACTCATTGTGGGTAACCCTCCTATTGTCTAAGTGTTAAAGTCCCCACAGTTCCAGGGCACTAGGTTTATTAGACTCTCCTAGAGAGGTCGGCCCTAGTAAGGTTTTAGTCATGTTGAGAATTAGTATAAATAGAGAGTTGGCCTCTCTATTTATCACACACTCATCCACACTTAGTTGCAGTGCATAGCTGAGGAAGAGAAAGACACTGGGGAAAGGAAGAAATAGGTTACTGATGTCAGGAGATCATCTTACTGTTTTTGGGTTTCACTTTAGTGCTGATTCTATCTTTGAGGAAGTTACGGGGTTTTCTCCATTTATGGTTTCCCCAAGGAAAAACACTATGTTCATTGTCTCTTGTGTTTGATTGTTGTGCTTGTTGTTCTCTCAGTTAAATATCCTAATGAAATGCTAAGTTAATGTTTAAAATCTAACATGGTATCAGAGCTAACCTGAGAAGAAGACATTGTGCAACTGCGGGAACTAGGGCTTCCTATTTTGTGGATCTCTCTCCTTAGATTTTCAGCAAAAGTAGGCTGGAATAATTCTTCTCCATAGGGCGCATCTTTCTGTCGAAGTAGAATCCAATTCTGAGGTTTTTCAGTATTGGACCCAACACTACTGCCAGAAATTAGGGCTTTTCACAGAAGAGGAATTTTCCAGTGAGCCCAGGCCTGGATTGATCTCCTCCCCAAAATTGAAGTAAGGGATCAAATTCAAAGCATTTGGTTGGACAGAACTCTGGAAAATCAAAACCCTAATATGCTCCTAAACCAACACTACAATATTGCAGCTCCAAATCCGGATCCGACATCTTGACCTGGTAAGATATAAATCTTTTGTATTTCCATTTGGGGTTCTCAATTAAGATGTCTCATCATACCAATCTTGATGAAAATATTAAGGGAGCTGATAACTTCCGAGCCTGGAAGTATAGGATATCCCTGGTCCTGGAAGAAAATGAGTTGGACTCCTACATCCATGAGGAGGTTCCAGTTCCAGATGGAGATGAGGCCAAGGCCTTACATAAGAAGAAATTGGTTATGGCAAAGAGGATCATTATATATTCTATCAAGGATGACCTCATTCCACAGGTGTCCTCCCTCAAGACACCTAAATCCATGTTTGATGCCCTAGCCAAATTGTTTGAAGGAAAGAACATCAATTGGAAGATGACTCTAAGGAACCAGTTGAACAATGTCAAGATCCATAATGATGAGACCATCCAGTCATACTTCAGAAGGGTCTCCTAGATCAAATAACAACTAGAAGCTGTAGACGAAGAAGTGGAGAATGCATAAATTGTGATGACGACCTTGAATGGCCTCCCTAGGTCATGGGATTCTTTCATCCAAGGAATCTGTGCTAGAAAGAAGTTGGTCAAGTTCAGCAGACCGTGGGAAGAATGTTCTCAAGAAGAATCTTGGATAGCAGCTCGAGAATAAAATATGGGAAGTGAAGATCAAGCTCTCACAGTACACTCCAAGAAAGGAAGAAGGGAAAATCATCATCACCAAGGTAATCATTATAATCATAAAAATAATGTTGTTAGAAGGGATTCATCCAGACTCAGATGTTATACATGTGATGAAATAGGACACTTTGCTAGAAATTGTCCCAAGAAGAAGAGGAACTCCAAAATAAGACATCATGCTCACACTACTGAGGATGATGAACCTCCCAAGAAGAGAGTAAAACAGGAAAGTGAATACTCTTCAAGTGAACTTGAATATGTTCTAATCTCTGCACTCACGAGAACTATCACTCATGGAAGAAAAGATTGGCTTATTGACAGTGGGGCTTCCAAGCACATGACAGGTTTCAAGGAATACTTTGAGAAACTATCTGAACATAATTCACCCCATAAGGTGAAGTTTGGGAATGACTACCAATATCTCATAAAAGGTAGCGGTGAATCCTCCTACAAGGTAGAATCCAGAAAGTCTATAAAAATAAAGGACGTCTTATTTGTACCAGGACTGAAGAAGAATATTTTATCCATATCAGCATTGGATGTAAAAGGCATGAGGGTTGCATTTGTAGAAGGCCAAGTCCTCATGTGGCCAAAAGGAAAGACTTTTGATGATGCAATAGTGATTGGAGAACAAGAAGGAGGCTTATACAAGCTGAAGGGCCATCCAAAACAAGCTATGGTCCATGAAACAATAGAGCCAAATGAACTTTGGCACAGAAGGCTTGTACATCAGCATTATAGAGCACTACCACTTGCAAGCAAAGCTATTGAAGGTCTTCCAAAAATTCAAGCAAAACATGAAGGGGTCTGCAAAGGATGTGCGAAAGGAAAGAACACAAAGAAGACATTTCCAAGTAGCAAAAGCAAAGAAAAAGGAATATTTGAAATCATCCACTCCGATGTATGTGGACCAATGTCATCAAGTTCACTAAGAGGGTATGTATACTATGTTTCTTTCATTGATGACTTTTCTAGGAAGACATGGATTTACTTCATGAAGAACAAAGATGAAGTTTTTAGCAAGTTCAAGGAATTCAAAGCCTTGATCGAGAACCACACAAAAAAGAAGATCAATAATTTTTGATCAGATAATGGCGGAGAATTCACATCAAATGAATTCAAAGACTTATGCAAAGAATTAGGGATTAAGAAGGAGTTGTCCACTCCTTACAATCCACTACAGAATGGGGTTGCAGAAAGGAAGAATAGAACTATCATGGAATCCATAAGAGCAATGCTTCATGATCAAGATCTTCCTATGCATCTATGGGAAGAAGCTGCCAGAATAGCTGTGTATGTATAGAACCGTACTCCACATAGAGTACTCAAGAATAAGAATCTTGAAGAAGTCTTCTCCGGCAAGAAACCAGAAGTCATCCATCTCAGAATATCCGGCTGTCCAGTTTACATACACATTCCAAAAGAAAAAAGAACAAAACTAGATCCTTCAGGAAAGAAGGATAAATTTGTGGGATACTCTGAAAGCTCGAAATCTTACAGAATATACTTCCCAGGATACAAGAATATCAACATCAGCAAGGATGTAACATTTGATGAAGACACATCTTACAACAAATCCAGAAAGAGACCTGCTGAAGATACTGAAGAAGCAGAAGCTCCCAGAATTCATGATACAACCATGAATGAAGAAATTCAAGAAGAAGATCGAGAATTTGAAGCACCACAAAGACCTATAGATCCACCTCAAGAAAAGAATCCTCACAAGAGGAAACATTCTTGCGTATGAGAAATTATCCAAGATGCGGAAAGATATGGGGCTCCAGAAGAGAATCACAGAGAAAGGAAGAGAACCAGATCTTGCTTCGGATATGTAGATTTACTATGTGACTTTATCAATGAAGAACCTTCCAGTTATGAAGAAGCGGCAAAATGGAAAGAATGGAAGGATACTATGATCGAAGAGTATCAATTGATCATGAAGAACGATGTTTGGGATGTTGTCCCAAGACCAGAAGGGAAGTCGGTTGTAACTTCCAAATGGATCTACAAGATCAAGCATGCTGTAGATGGTAGCATAGAGAAATATAAGCCAAGATTCGTGGCTTGTGATTTCTCACAAAAAGAAGGAATAGACTATGAAGAAACCTTTGCACCTGTAGCCAGATGCACTTCCATCAGATTGGTACTTTCTTTGGCTACAGTAATTAAATGGAAGATACACCAAATGGATGTCAAGATTGCTTTCTTGAATGGTGTAGTGGACGAGGAAGTGTATGTAGAATATCCACTTGGTTTTGAGACACATGACATGGAGTCTCATGTGTTAAGATTGAAGAAATCCCTGTACGGTTTGAAACAGGAACCCAAGACATGGTATGACAGAATTGACATCTTTCTATCCAGTTTGGTCTTTACTAAGAGTAAAGCAGATTCCAACCTTTACTACAAGGTTAAATATGGAAACCCAATGATGCTTCTACTATATGTAGATGATCTATTTGTAACAGGTATGGATGGGTTGATTGCTGATACGAAGAGAAAGCTTGCTGCTGAGTTCAAAATGAAGGACTTGGGTATGATGCATTATTTTCTAAGCATGGAGGTGTGGCAGAATGTGGATGGAATCTCCCTCGGACAAGGGAAGTATGCAATAGAGATCCTGAATAGGTTTGGGATGATGGAATGCAAATCCATGACCACACCTATGGCATCGAACCTGAAGCGATTGAGTGATGTTTCATTAGAAGCGGTTGATGCTACGATGTATCGTCAGATCATTTGGTCCTTGATGTACCTGACGAACATGAGACTAGACATTTTCTTTGTTGTGAACACCTTGAGCCAGTTCTTAATAGATCTAAGACATGTTCACATGATTGATGCAAAGCATATTTTAAGGTACCTGAGGGGTACAATTGATTATGGGCTCAAGTATGAGGCGAATTAGAAGATTAACCTGGAGGGTTATGTTGATTCAGATTGGGCAGGCAGTGCCATCGATAGGAAGCGCACTTCAGGGTGTTTCTTTAGTATGGGATCAGGTGTGATCTCTTGGTTTAGTAGGAATCAATCCTGTGTGGCACTGAGTACAGCTGAAGCAAAGTATGTCGTAGCTTGTTTAGCTAGTTGTGAGGTAGTATGGCTGTAGAAGCTACTATCTGATTTATTTGATCTCCAAATGGATGCTACTTGTATACATTGTGACAACCAAAGTTGTGTGAAGTTGTAAGAGAATCCAGTGTTCCATGACAAGTCGAAGCATATCGAGATCAAGTATCACTATATTAGGGATATGGCGTAGAGAGGAGAAGCAAAGCTCCAGTATGTTGCGATGAAGGAACATATAGCTGATGTATTGATGAAGCCATTGGCTAGGGTGAAGTTTGAGTACTTTAGGGAGAATCTTGGTGTTCTCCAGATCGAGGTTTCCTCCAAGGGAAAATGATGAGACCCATAGCCATTCTGACATGGTGAGAGGATTGGTTCCTTCCATGGTCATATGTAAGGGCCGAGCCATTCTATCATGGTAAGAGGATTGGTTCCTTCCATGCCAGATGTGAGTGTTGAGCCATTCTAATGTGACTGTAGGATTGGTTCCTACATGATCAGAAGTAAGTGATGAATGCCATTCTAGGAATGGAGGTGCCCGGTCAGTTACCAGGTAGCTCAGTCTTGGACTGGGGGCCTTTCTGATATGACTGTAGGATTGGTTCCTACAAGATCAGATGTCAGTGCATGCCTTTTCAAACATGCATGTTGGATTGGTTCCTCGCATGTGTCGGATGTAACTGCAGAGCCCTTTCAACATGAATAATTGGTTCCTTTCATGGTTGAATATAAGTGCTGAGCCTTTCCTGATCATTGGTTGAATGGATGTAAGTCCTAAGCCTTTCTAACATTGGTTGTTAGATGTAAGTGCAGAGCCTTTTGGCATGGAGGATTGGTTGCTCGCATGGCCAAGTGTAAGTGTTGGGCCTTTCTGATCATTGTTTTAATGGATGTGAGTGCTAGGAATTTCTAATAGGGTTGTGGGCTATGTTACCACAAGGTCAGATGTGAGTGTTGGGCGTTTCCTTTCTAATCTGATTATAGTATTGGTTCCTACATGATCAGATGTAAGTGATGGGTAGGCCATTCTGACTTAAGTGTTAGATATAAACGCTGAAGAAGACCTACATGGTGGCTAGGCCTACATCCAGCATGAAAAAGGGCTGGCTCTATAGAAATTCATGTGACGATAAGAATCATGAGATAGCACCTGTGAAGATTCAGTGTTGATGATCCAGCAGAGATGATCCAGATTGAGGGATGATCCAAATCCAGATTGAGTGATGATCTAGATCCGAAGATGAAGATGACTTAAAGATGAACATGACTTGAAGATGAAGATGACTTGAAGACGAAGATGACTTGAAGATGCAGATGACAAGATGATCCAGAGAAGAAGACCACTGATGAAAATTGTGTCGAGAGAATACCTTCCTAGTTAAGAGGGAGTGTTGATGTAATTGTAACTTCGGAATGTATCCACTTGTATTTCTTATCTATTGTAACCTGATGTTTATTCTAGGATGTACTTGTGTAATGTCATGCCCCAATGTTCCTATCGGGAGGATCTATAATGCAAACAAGTCATGTCAAGTCATTGTGGGTAACCCTCCTATTGTTTAAGGGTTAATGTCCCTGCAGTTTTGGGGCACTAGGGTTATTAAACTCTCCTAGAGAGTTTGGCCCTAGTAGGGTTTTAGTCATGTTGCAAATTAGTATAAATAGAGAGTTGGCCTCTCTATTTATCACACACTCATCCACACTCAGTTGTAGCGCATAGCTGAGGAAGAGAAAGACACTGGGGTAAGTAAGAAAGATGTTACTGATGTTCGGAGATCATCTTACTATTTTTGGGTTTCACTTTAGTGTTGATTCTGTCTCTGAGGAAGTTGCAGGTTTTTCTCCATTTATGGTTTCCCCGAGGAAAAACACTGTGTTCATTGTCTCTTGTGTTTGATTGCTTTGCTTGTTGTTCTCTCAGTTAAAGATCCTAATGAAATGCTAGCTTAATGATTAAAATCTAACACAAAGAAGAGTACTACTTTATAGATTTTTTGCAGTCAACTGTTTAATACAAATTTGTATTTATGAAACTTCTAATTCATTTCTACTCTACTATTGAAATTTTAACCTTTATGTTACTTATTGAAAACACATAAGATATGGTAAGGCTAGAGATCCTTTTGTTCAACCAAGCTATACAAGAATTGTATGGATACTTTTTAACTTACTTTTATTTATTTATAACACATAAGATATGGCCACAAGACCTTAATGGTCATTTCAAGTTGGCTATATAGGTTTATGATTTGAGCAAGGGATTTATTCCTTTCAAAAATGAGCCTAGGTTGACTTAGTTTGGGATTGAATTATCTTTACAGAATTCTTCTAACATAAAATTAGAAAAAAATAAATAAATTTAGGACTAACTGTTAGAAATCCTACATTCAATTACTTTGTTTCTTTACAATCCTTTTAACTCCTTCCCCCTTTTCCTATAGATCTTCGATTTCACACTAGAGGAATGAATACATTTGTTTGTATCATATCTGAATTGTGCCTCAGTTTATAGGTATCTTTGATTATGTTCAGTTTTCCATTTCATGTAACATTTTTCATTTCAAATATATTGTCAAATACAAATAGTCCTGTCTAAATGGTCTCTTGGATGATGAATTTTTCATTATAGGTTATGATATTACATATTATGTGCAATTCTGGAGTGCCCTTGGTTCTGATAATTATTTGTACCAGTCTAGTTGTGCCTACACCTAAGGAAGGTTGGCCAAAGATAAACTTACAAAGATGATTGAATGTTTCACACTGATTTTATTATAAAATTTGTCAACTATAATGTTGGGTATGCTTTTATTATTTCATTCAACTCTTTTTGAAATATGTGTTGAATTTCTTTTGCTTGCTTATTTTCGTAGCCTTCATACTTCTATAAAAATATGTTTAATTTTATAGAATTGGCTGATATGGTAGCTTATGCTTTGCAACACTCAATCTAAAATCTTTCACTTTCATGTATTTTTATATTGTCACTAATAGATTATTGTTGTATGAATGGCAAGGTTTGCTTACCTTATTTGACTTTTACTTTGCTTGATTTCATATAATGATATTTTTCTCATATATTCAGGCAGGCCAAGAGATATTCCATAAATTGGTTGACTTAATTGGTATCACATCCATCACAGAGGTATTTCGTTCTCTTTGGTAACATGAATGGATATGCCAGTTAGGAAAAATTGTACATAGCTCTCATAAATTAGTTTATCATAAATACTAGTTACTGGTAAGTTGTAATAGTAATAATTATGAAGTTTGTAGATTGCTATCTATCATAAATTTTTTTGAATATCATCATTGTCAATAAATAACAACTTATTAAAGTGTGCTAGCTCAATGGTAGAGCACCTTCCTAATTATAGGCAGGAGGTTGGTGGTTCGATTCCTCCGTGCCCTATCATAAATTTGTGACTACGAAAATGACTAAATTCACATATATACGACTATTAGCAGCTAATATATCATATCTTAATCATCTTTATCTTAGTCATTAATATGTTATCATCTAGTAGTTTATTTAGTCATATATTTGGTCATTAATTGTTGCAATCAGTGACTAAATTAGTGACTAAATCTGTGACTAAATCAATGATTAAATCATTTACTATCAATGAATAAATCATTGAATATTAATGACTAAATCAATGATTAATAATTCAAGCTATTAATGACTAAGTGAAATACGACTAGCTTTAAGATAGTGGAAATTAGCTACTATTAGTCGTCGACTCAAAAATAGTCATTTATAGCCTGATTTTAGTCATTTTTTTAGTCATTAATTTCTGATTTTGTACTAGTGGTAAGAAAAACTTACAAGTAAACAGTGGTGCATGTAGTGTACAATATAGTTCCACAAGTTAATAATGTTCTAAATAGGTAGTTTTTACTAGCATAATATTTTTTTTTTCATTTTTTTGGGACATTACATATTCATCCTTCTTTGTTTCTTCTTCTTCTAGTTGATCATTGTCTTCAGGAGCGTGTGCTTGAAACCTTCTCATCTTCTTGAGTCTTTCTAGTTTCAAGGGACAATTGATTGGAATGTGTCCTAGCTTGTGACAATTGAAGCATTCTAAGATTGAGAAATATCTCTTGGGTCTTTTAAACCCTCGAGTCTTAGGAGCATGGTCACTGCTCTTTATTTTTCCTTTGGTATGGGTAGTTAAGGATTGATATTCATTATCATTTATATTTTCTTCTCTGGGTGCTATTCTCTCCTCTTCTTGAACACATTCTTCCCATAACTTCTGGAATTTGGTTATCATTCTTCTTGAACATATTCCTCGGATGAAAGCTTCCCAATCTCTTGGAAGGCCATTCAAGGTTGTCATTACAACCTCTACTTATTCAACCATGTCACCGATGGCTTCTAGTTGATCCTTGATTTGAGCTACTCTTGTGAAAAATATTGCATAGTTTCTGACTTTTGAGCTCTTACACCTTTGAGTTGATTCCTCAGGGTCATGTTTCTACTAATGTTCCTTCCTTCAAATAGACTTGATAGGGCATTGGATTTTTTTTTTGGAGTCTCCATGGATGATACCTGAGGGATCAGGTTATCTTTGATTGAACCAACTATGATTCTCTTAGCTATGATCATATCCTTCTTATGCTTGGCTTTAGCTTCATATTCTTCTGGTTCTTTTTCTTCCTCTTTCACAAATTGATCTAGATCATTCTCTTGGAGGATGAGCATGATTCTGTACTTCCATGCTATAAATTTTTCAGCCCCTTCAATATTTTCATTTAGCTTGGTATTCTTTGTCATATTTAAGAAACCAAGAACCTCAAATGGAAAAAGATAAAAGAATATTTACTTGCAGAAGACAACCCCTGATTGAAAGGTTCTAGGGTTTGGAGTAGAAACCCTAATTTTGCAGCTAGGATTATAGGTGGAGTTGAATGATGGAAAATATGCACCCTATTGATTTGAGGTAGAATGTATATTCATTTTTCTGAGATTGGTGATGAGAAACCTAGAAAATTGAAACCCTAGTTTATCTCGGCAGCAGCAACAGGTCCAAAATTGAAAATTCTTAGATTTTAGTTCTGTCACCATAGAAAGATGCGCCCTTTAGAGGTTATTTGGAGGATACTTCTTTTCAGTTTGATCTGTAGAGAGGTTTGTTAAGAACAAAAAACCCTAGATGTGCAGTGTCTCCTTTCAGGGTGGCTCTGATACCATGTTGATTTTTCTTTAAAATTGTTTATATGACATCTTTAAATAATTAGCCACTAGAATATCACTGAAAGAACAACATGCACAAAACATAAGAACATAAGAACACAAATATTTTCCTCAAGGAAATCACAAGGGAGAAAACCCCGCAAAACTTCCTTAGCATAGAACTCAACCAGTGTAGTGTAAGACTCAGACAACATCTTCCTCCTTCTCTTTCTTGCAGTACTACTTCTCTCTTTTTCTAAGAACATCTTGAGTGAGTGAGTACAAATGAAGGGAGGTTCCTCCTATTTATATTCTTCTATTGACTTGACCTCCTACTTAGTGGGGCCAACTTCTCTAGCTGCCAGGGCCGACTTGTCGAACTAGACATCACAAATATCATTTATTATAACGACACTTGGGTACTAATGACCTGAATTACATCCATATATTTACATTGCTTCTTTTAATGACTTTGACAAGACCAAACTCATCTCCCTAGGGAGGAATACAATATTACTTGGAATATCTTCCGAAGTTACAATAAAATTAACACAATGTTGGGTGAAAATTGGTACTTCTAAATAAATATATGTCACGTCTCGGTGGTGTTTAATGAGTAAGGTTCATGTAGGTTTATTATTCCAAAAAAGATAAAACAATGAGTCACCTATTTCCTTACGGTTTCAGTTGTTTCATGTAATAGAAGTCTCCCCTATTAGAAGTCTCCCCTATTACAATGTGATAAAACAATGAGTCACCTATTACCAAACTTAAATTTGTTTTTAAACTAACCAACAACTAGTAGGGATCTTGTATTGACTTTGAATATGTCAATTATGTGTTACTTTAAGTTTGGTAATCACATTTATTGTGGTTCTCCCCTTCATGTGCACATAGGGTTCATCGAATCTTTCCCTATCACATTTAGGGTTTATAGTAGATCTTTGTTTATAACTAAACACCGTCTCATATGGTTTTAGAAAAAATTACTCATGTAATATATATTACCATGATTAGTAAGACTAAGGTTTGCTCCATTCTTACATAAGAAGTCATTGATTAAATTTATTTTGGTACTTGTAAATAAATAAATAAAAAATAGACCATATGACAACTAAACTTAATGGCATGGTAATGTGTAGTCCATGTGACAGTGAAACTCCATCTAGCAACTAGAAGTTGAGCTAATGTGCACAAGGTTTAGTTAAACTGCATTTTACAACTAGGAGTTAAAGTAATGTGCAGTTCCTATGATAGTGGAACTCCTAATAAACTCATCTAAACTCCTAATAAATTCCTCCAAACTCATATGATAACTGCACTTAGTGCCATGGTAATGTGCAACTCACATGAAAGTTGAACTCCATATGGAAATGGGAGTCCAGTTAATGTTCATATCACTTAGTCGAACTCCACTTGGAAGCTAGTAATCAAGATAAATCAGAGTCGTTATATTAACTACAATAGATTTATATTAACTTGTAAAATAACTATTAGATACAACCATTAGATTAACTCCAATGGCGATACAACCATGAGTTTAACTTCAACTATGAGCTTAACAACCATATATTAAGTAGTTCCTAAATAAGATTAAAGATCTGAGATATAATTAATTGACCCATTTTGTAGGAAAAAAAATTATTAATGTGTCAAATATATATCTTTCGGTGTATTTCAAACATATTAATCTTATTAATATTGTAACATACACCAAATAACTGAATAAATTCTCCAGGGGGGAAGTATAACAATTTATTCTTTTATATACATTTAATCACACCAAATAAATTTAGAATCATTGTTTACTTATCAATAACCATTCTTTTAAGATTAAGAAACTAAAAATACAATCACTTAAATGCTAATCTACATAAGCAAATCTTATTGGAATTTCAATAAGGTACAACCATTATGGTAGTCATAAGACTATCCTTTGAATGAGATAATGATTACATAGTAGCTCTACCTTTTAATTGTGGTTAACCCCCTCCATAATAAGGTACCATTATTTGTACTTGATCTCCTAGGTGGAACCAGTAGAGATGAGACATGAGTCTCTTGCGTGGAGTAATGAACAAAGTTAGATATTTTTTAGATTATAAAAGAAACTAAATAAAAAGTATACACACATACAACTGATTTAATCTACACTGTCTTTTGAGAGTTGTCCCAATTCATTTCCACCATTGGGACATAGCGTCTACAGTCACCACTTGAAGTCATGCAACTCAACATACATATTAGTATTATACGTCATCCTACAAATCAAAGAACATAAGTTTCATAATCAAATTAAACACAATAAATTAAATATATAACCAAAGCTAACCATTACAAATACTTCTTTTATTTTGGGTGACTGAAAGCATGTCTACTACTTTCCTCCCAACCATAGGCTTCATTTGACGTATGTTTTTTGGTTTAAAGCCACCCCCGAACTAGGCTACGAATCCAGTAAGGTAAGGTTGTGAGAAGAAACTCCCCAAGTTTCAAGGTAAGATATCCAAGTGGAATACCTTACCTATGATTATGGGACTTAGCATTCTGTAACACACCCAACTTCCAAGATTACTATTTGCGAAATTATTTTTCTTAATCATCTTTCAAGTACACAAGAAAGTTAGTACTACTGATTAGCAACCTTAATTTATAAAGTACATCCCTACATTCACACACATTGGAAATACTAATACATATATTTGAAGACTAACATCACAAATTCTCATTATTTGATCTTAAATCCTTGACGGTACTTTATCTTTCTCACATTGTAAACATTACTAACACTTTACCCTAATCTAATGCAATGGTAGTAAGATATTACAAATTATTAATTACTTACGTTTAAATTAAGATATTGAAATCAAAATGTTAAACAAAAGGTCTTCAATCATTTAACCATCCAAATAGCTTTCCTCCACGAAATATATACTTTTAAATGTATGCTTGCGAGTGTTTTTCATAGACCATTGTACCAATATAGAAAATGTACCATAAATCATTTATTGTACATCATCTATACATTAAATACCATCATGAAAATGAGTATATACAAACACAAATCACAAAGCAAAAGAGACACGAATATACGTGGTTCACCCAATCCATGAGGCTACGTCCACCAAAATTTGTTAGTCTTTATATTATTTTATCAAAGAGAAAGAATTACAATTTTTTGGCACATCCACTACCATTTTCTTAACCTCCAATGATCTCTTTCACCGAGAATACTTTCCAAAATTACTATTTTTTCTCTTTGTAGGGCCTTCCATCTAAATGAAAAAACCTTTTTCACTTAAACATATTCCAAAAATACAATACTTACAAAGCTCCAATTTAAATGGAAAACCTTTTCACATAAACCTATTCCAACACTACAAGACTTACAAAGCTTCGATTTAAATGGAAAATCTTTTCACGTAAACATATTTCAAAACTTCAAGACTTGCAAAGCTTCGACTTAAATGGAAAACATTTTCACATAAACCTATTTCAACACTACAAGACGTACAAAGCTTTGATTTAAATTGAAAACCTTTTCACATAAACATATTCCAAAACTACAAGACTTACAAAGATTTGATTTAAATGGAAAACCTTTTCACGTAAACATATTCCAAAACTACAATAATTACAAAGCTTCGATTTAAATGGAAAACCTTTTCACATAAACATATTCCAACACTACAAAACTTACAAAGCTTCGATTTAAATGGAAAACATTTTCACATAAATATGTTCCAACACTACAAGAAGAAAAAAGATTTGATTTAAATGGAAAACGTTTTCACGTAAACATATTCCAAAACTACAAGACTTAGAAAGCTTCAATTTAAATGGAAAACCCTTTCAATTCTTTGAATCCAATTACTTCCATTCCATTAGAGGTATTATAAAATATTATTATTTACTTAGAACATGAATTGGGTAAACAAGAATGAAAATATATTCTCTCTATATAATGGAACATATATCCTAAATAATAAATAGAACAACTATCCTATCAAGATCCTCATAAGATCCACTTCACTCTATTAATATATATTACTTTTTTTTATGAATTACTTTCATTAAAACACCACAATATATAATTAATGTATAATTATGATGGAGTAATTCTTTAATACCTTAAGCGTCATTTCACACATCAAAAAATAATCTTAAATTATTTCCTATAATAAGTGTACATATATTGCCATACCTTCATCATGAAACATACGACATACCTTGATTCTTCATACCTTTGGACTATGATATGTAGGTTAGAAAAAATGGTACTCAGTTAACATGTCATTCAAAACTATGTTAACTATGTGATCTTATCATGGCTCTTGCGTATCCCTGAGATAACCTAGTGGTGATCAGGGATTGCTAGCAAAAGATGAATCGAAGGCAGTGGAGAAATCGACCAAACTTGTTATATGTTTGTATTGTTGTGGGTTTGACTGATCGTTACAATAACTACACTCCGAGAAGATTTTATGAACTGAGAGAGGATACTCTCGATCGTTGTCCAGTGTAGAAACATTAGAAAAAAGACAAGATTCCCAAATTCCAATATCATTGTAGAATTCGATGAGGTTAAGTATTGGAATCGTTGTTCGTGAACTTGATGTAGCACATACAACAAGATATATGTGTCTTCTTTCATTTACGATTATTATGGCTTCATGATTACAACCTATAGGCCTGATTGTTGTGAACTTAATATTAGAAGGTAAATATATTTTTATATCTAAACGTGTTCTTATCTAAAGAACTCACAGAACTACATATACCAAGATCATATCACAAATAAAACGTAGGAATCCAAACAAAATATCAAACCTGGTCTTGTATAAAAAATATCAGGTAGCAAACAAAGTTTCATCTCTCCATCACAGGGAGGAAAGCTAATAAACGTTCTAGTACTCAATCTAGGGGTTTTACCCAAATAAGAAGGAGAAGGGAGGCTTAAATGTAAAACCCAAAATGTAGATATTGAAGACAAAATACAGATTCTTTACCCTATCGAATCGCATGCAGCAAAGAGACAAATCAAATCTTGTTCAAGCATATCAACCATGGTCACATACATCCCAAAGGAAATCAATTATAGGAAACCAAATATCATCTCAGAGATAATAATGGATCTAAGATATATATATATATACCTAATCAAATCACAACCCGAAATATAATAGAAAAATAAACGCAGATATTTCAACGTACCATCTCTGCACTAGTTAATGGATATCTGCAGCCTGTAGAGGAAAATACTATGTTGCACAAGTTTCTGGAACGCGGGTACGTCGGGTACGTGGACACGAGTATCCGATACGGCTAGAAGCTTCGCCCAAATTTGCAGGAAACGTCGGGGTGGGGGCGGCAATAATATATATTAATTTTTTTTAAATATATTAAAAAAAATAAAGTTAAAAAATACATAATTGATTAATTTCATAGCTTAAACTATTTTATCCTCTTAATCCTCTAGTAGTGTCATGAAATTCATTCTTTTTAAATTTGCTCACTCCTTTAGGTCCACATTATACAAATCTCACTGTAATCTCACATTGCTCCTAAGAGTTCCTAGTATTTGGGTGCCTCTGCATTTTTTTTATGGTAACTACTACTTACTTCTAATTCGAATGAACTTGATTGTTTTAAGTTCAACTAACAAACTTTCAAATCTTTTGGTATCTTGAATTTGATATGGTTTATGATCCTAAATTGCTATATCAGTCAGTATGAATAACCTAAGGTAGCTATAATTATTTGAGATATGAATTAAAGTAGTTCAATATCTTAGTATTGTAAAAAATTCATGTATATTCACTTAAGTACATTTGCAACATATATCGAGTGTGAATGGATTTAAACATTTAAGAAGTGTGCGCCTTCTTTATTTATATAACCTTGAAAATAAAGAAAATGACATTATTGATAGATTCAATTGAAGTTTTTGTTATTGGTGATTTCTTGACACAATAAGCTTCAATCATTTAATTGATTTTCAACACTTTTCTTATGATTTTGGCCTCTGCATGGTCGGGAGCTTGTAGAAGCTCCCTGTCTGTTTGGGAGCTTCTGGAAGCTCCCATCAAAAAGGGGACGTTTCGTACCAGCTCCCAAGCTCCAAGGAGCGGGGAAACGTCGGGTACGGGTTACCAAAATCCCGGGAGCGGTACCCGTGCAACTATGGGAAAATATGAAGGAAACTCAACCTTAATACTGCTGAGCTGAATATCCAATGACTTGCAACTGATTGAAAAGACTGGCATTTAAAAACTAAGCCGTGTCTGACGCGAATTCTCGTGCAAACCATATGGAATGGCGGATTCTTCTAGTAAGTTCTGTATCTTTTCCACCACATCACATAATTTCCTACAAGATGGAAAATATAGGAAGAAGGGGGTGGCTGAGAAGCAATGAACAAACTCTAGCTCCCACCTCTTCCTCCACCAAGATGGGTTCCTTTTTCTTCCTCAACACCTCATTTAAGGAAAAACTCTTTAAACCTCAAGCAGACACATGGCAGAGGTAAATATCCAAGTTCCTCTTCACCCAAGGAGGCATTTGACACGTTTCAATAAATCAATGGCCATGTTCCTCGTGTCCCCTATCATGTTATTCGACCATCAAGGGTCATTTTTACTTAAAATTTTAGATGTAATTTCATAACATCCATTTGCATATATCCATACACTATATAATTAAGTTTCAACTTAATTAACTCACTGTTTTGTCTTTAACTTCTGCGCTATTCCCCTATATATTCTTTAGTGTTTTAAATATATGTATAGAGATATTACATATATTTATATATATAAATATTTTTCAGCTTTGTCTTATTTTAGAGTATACCTTTGGAGTAATTAATCATTACAACTAGAGGTAATATTATTTATCATCGCTCAGTATTGAGAGTTTCGACATTCACAATATGAAGAGGCATTTTATAGTATATTAACAAACTATACAATGGTTCCATTTCTAAGTACAGTGTCTATTCAACATAGACAATATATAGCAATTGCATAACTCACTCATAAGCTAAGTATGTACGGAGTCTAAGAGAATGCAAAACACCATTAATGATTTTACGTCTAAGGTGAGGATTTGTAACCGACTTCGTTTTGGTGCATCGTTGAACACATGATGACTCCAAGAAATATTTACAAGTTTTCCAAGGTTTTAGTCATCTTTTACCTCCCCCCTAGTGGATTCGTCCGCAATCATCGCTTTAGTCGTGCACACTTTCAGTCTCCTGGCCAGATTAATTTCATCTATAATTTGATGATGCTAGGATAGTACCTACAATTCTTTTTACTTACTCTATGTGGTTTCTAGTCGCACTCTGAGGGGATGTTACATACTTTCCCCCTTAGAATTAACATCCTCCTCGGTGTTATATATTTGTCCAAACTTTGTGTCCATCTCCCTTTAAGTTCTTATTGCTTGCTTCAGCATCCTTTGCGATGTTTTTTAGCTTTTATTTTATTCATCTTCAATCCTTTGTGATTCTTGCAAGATTTTATCCTTCATAACCTATACTTTTGAGCAACAAAACTAGGTCTTCCAAAATTTATTTAGTAAGTGTGTCATAAATTCATAATCCAACTTAGAACATAAACAACAAGTACTTTTTGCATCACAACATTTGTAATTCATGAACCGTTTTTTTTGTTCTTTTATTCTCATAAGAGGGCCTAATACAACATTACCATAAAAAGAATTTGTAAGTAATTCATATTTACTTATCCTTTTTGAAGGATGTATTTTACCTTCGGTACTTGGATGTTTTACTAGTCCTCAACTTGACATAGACATCTCTTTGAATCACAAGTTAGCATATTCTATTTCACATAATTTCAAGAAGTAATTTTTTTTTAAATGTGTCATTCACCCTCGCCCTTGAGGGAATTTTTCCTACTTGAATATTCATAACATTTATACATTAAGACATTCAAATGTCTAGTTATTTAGAATAATCGTTAATATGTGTTTTATTGTTTCATCATGAAGCTGAGCAACTTCCAACAACACTTTTTTTGATAAAAAAAACTCTACCTTGAGTTTTCCATCTTTAACAGCCATCTACTGAACATATAACTCTCTCGAGTTGCTGACACAAATTGTATTTACAAGCTAAAACTGTGAGGTTACTCTCCCTTTTGATTACTAGTCAAAAGTTTTCCCCTCAAAAACATCAAACAACGTTTTTTTTTCCATATGTCGACTTTGTGCCTAGGCATTTCCATTGATATCACAGACTCTTTTGTAATTCCCCTCAAGTCTCCTCACTTGAGTCCAAGAATTTCTTTTCCACACAACCTCATACTTGAGTCCAGTGAAAGTTACTTTAGCAAAGTAGAATTGGATTCTCAATTTTTCCCCTTGGTGTTCTCTCAAAGAAATGTTCTTTACTCTCAAGCCTTCATGCTTGAGTCCAGAAGTTCTTTTCCACTTAGCCTCCTGCTTGAGTCCAGGAAAAGTTCCTTTATCCATTTATTGTTTTATTTTATTTTGATATATTACAAAAATAACACAATTAGGTTTACCTGTTTTTCTTACCCATGATTTAACATAGTTGTTCATAAATCCTTGATATTTATTCAGATTCTTACCATATTCTTACCATGCATACTATAACTCACTCTTGTCTTTCATTAAGTTCCAAGAATATTGGTTGTTCCATTATCATTGAAAATAAGCATCCTCTTTTGGTTCTTCTCATGGCTCTTTGTATTATTACCGTTACTAAGTCTCGGTACCTGTAGCTACTCCGAAACAATGACAGTGATGATGACACATAATAGATTCTAAAAGAAATGATCTTTTACAATTTATCATAAAAATCATTTTACATTAACTCCTCTAAAACTTACATTCATCATCCTCAACATTTTATTGGAATTTCACAATTCGTTACTTCCAGCATTTTCTAAAACATATACAATCATTTCAATAATAATTCAATTTCCTTTGGTTTACACCTTCTATCCTTTGCGAAGGAATACTTCAGTAAGTCATTCATTTAGTGATTTTAAATGTCTATGGCAATGCATTATTCTAACCAGAGATAAACTTAGCTATGATTTACAGTGAGGTCTTGCAGTATATTTTGATACCGACTTCAAACTGGAGTATATAGTTCATTGCGGTTAAAAGGTTATCCTCATAAAGAACAAGTTAAAAACTATCATAAATGAAACAAAAATCAAGAGCTCTGTATTCTAAGATCATAACCTAGCCGTAGACTAAGATATTGTTGTTAACTAAATATTCGGGGATAAGTAAATCTCACCTGAGATCTATGGGGAGAGGGTTCCAAAATATTTTCACATATATTTTACCATGCAACCATATCGTCAAAGATGAAGAGGTAGCAGAAATGGAACGCTTCATTTTCTTCAATATATAATTCATGTCCAAATAAATTCATACATGCATTTGATGACAAATGGAATGCTTCAAAAGACACTTAATAATCAGAATCTCTGATTTTCTAACTACAGATTTACTTAACGGGGAGGGTTACAGATCTACTTAATTAGCCATTATCCTTAAGTTCGCTTATAACTAATTTATGTTACAATTTATGCTACTTCCCTTGTTATTGATGCATTTTAATTGGAGCAACCATGTATACTGTAGTCATCACATATGTAAACAATGTTAATGTTTTATTTAAAATTCAACTCTCTTCAGCTTATGTGCTGCAAGATAAATCTGATTAAATTAACTTTATCTAGCTTACATGCTTCAAGATAAACTCTTATTCAAACTAATTTTTTATTCACATAAATAGTAATTCAGAGAGTACACAACTTACTTGTGTATATATGGGTCCATTTGGTTGCAGTGTTTTAACTTGAGGATCTAATACCATTTTGTAACACACCCAACTTCCAACATTACTATTTATGATTTTTTTTCTTAATCATATTCCAAGTACCCAAAAAAGTTAGTACTAGTGATTATAAACCTTAATTTATAAAGTACATCCCTACATTCACACACACTGGAAATACTAATACATATATTTTAATACTAACATCACAAATTCTCATTATTTTATCTTAAATCTTTTACCATACTTCATCTTTCTGACATTGTAAACATTACTAACACTTTACCCTAATCTAATTCCATGGTAGTAAGATCTTACAAATTATTAATTACTTACCTTCAAATCAAGATATTGAAATCAAAATGTTAAACAAAAGGTATTGAATCATTTAACTATCCAAAAATTTTAACTGTATGCTTGCGATTGTTTTTCATAGACCATTGTATCAATATAGAAAATGTATCATAAATAATTTATTGTGTACCACCCATACATTAAATACCATCATGAAAATGAGTACATACAAACATAAATCATAAAGAAAATGAGAGATGCCAATATACATGGTTCATCCCATCCATGAGGCTACATCCACCAAAATTTGTTAGTCTTTATATTATTTTATCAAACAGAAAGAATTAAAATTTTGTGGTACATCCACTACCATTCTCTTTACCTCCAATCTCTTTCACCAAGAATACTTTCCAAAATTACTATTTTCCCTCTTTGTAGGGCCTTCCATTTGAATGGAAAAACCTTTTCACTTAAACATATTCCAAAATTACAATACTTATAAAGTCTTGATTTAAATGGAAAACATTTTCACATAAACCTATTCGAACACTACAAGACTTACAAAGCTTCGATTTAAATGGAAAACATTTTCACATAAACATATTCCAAAACTACAAGACTTACAAATATTCTATTTAAATGGAAAACATTTTCACATAAACCTATTCCAACACTACAAGACTTACAAATCTTCACTATTAAAATGGAAAACCTTTTCACGTAAACATATTCCAAAACTACAATATATAAAAGGTTTCAATTTAAATGGAAAACCTTTTCACATAAACATATTCCAACACTACAGGACTTACAAAGATTAGATTTAAATGGAAAAAAATTTCACAAAAATATATGCCAACACTACAAGACAATCAAAGCTTCGATTTAAATGGAAAACCGTTTCAATTCTTTTAATCCAATTACTTCCATTCCATTGGAGGTATTATAAAATATTATCATTTACTTAGAACATGAATTGGGTAAGAAAGAATAAAAATATATTATCTCTTTATATAATGGAACATATATCCTCAATAATAAATAGAACAACTATCCTATCAAGATGCTCGTAAGAGCCACTTCTCTCTCTCTATATATTTTATGCATTACTTTGATTAAAGCACCACAATATATAATTATGATGGAGTAATTATTTAATACCTTAAGGGTAATTTCACACATCAACAAATAATCTTCAATTATTTCCTATAATAAATGTACATATATCGCCATACCTTCATCATGAAAAATATGACATATATTGATTCTTCATATCTTTCGTATGAGATGTAGGTTAGAAAACTTGATACTCAGTTAACGTGTCATTCAAAACTATGTTAACTATGTGATATTCTCATGGATCTTGCATATCCCTGAGATAACCTAGTGGCGACAAAGGGTTGCTAGCAAAAGACCAATCGAAGACAGTGGAGAAATCGACCAAATTTGTGATATGTTTGGATTGCTATGGGTTTGACTAATCGTTACAATAACTACACTCCGATCGAATTTTCCAAAGCGAAAGAGGATATTCCTGGGCTTTGTCCAGTGTAGAAACATTAGAAGAAAGTACTAAAATTGTTGTTCAAGAACTTGATGTAACACATACAACAAGATCTCTGTGTCTTCTTTCATTTACGATGATTCTGGATTCATGATTACAACCTATAGGTCTAATTGTTGTGACTGTTAATCTTAGAAGGTAAATATATTTTTATATATAAATGTGTTCTTATCTAAAGAACTCGTAGAACTACATATACTGAAATCATATTGCAAATAAAACACAGGAAACCAAACAAAATATCGAACGTGGTCTTGTATCCAAAATCGCAGGTAGCAAACAAAGTTTCATCTCCCGATCACATGAAGGAAAGCTAATAAACGTTCTAGTACTCAATCCATGGTTTTCACCCAAATAAGAAGGAGAAGGCGGGATTAAATGTAAAACCCAAAAAGTTGATATGGAAGACAAAATACACATTCTTTACCCTACAAAATCACAAGCACCAAAGAGACAAATCAGATCTTGTTTAACCATACCGGCCATGGTCACATACATTCCAAAGGAAATCAATCATAGGAAACCAAATATCATCTCTACGATAACAATGGATCTAAGATATATGAATATATAATCACAACCCAAAATATAATAGAAAAATAAATGCAAATATTTCAACACACCATCTCTGCACCAGTTAATGGATCTTCGTGGTCTGTAGAGGAAAAGATGAAGGACACCCAACCCTAATACCATTGGGCCGAAGATCCGATGACTTGTAACCGATTGCGAAGAATGGAATTTCAAAACTAAGTTGTGTCTGACGCGAATTCTCCTACAAACCATCTGGAATGGCCGATTCTTCAAGTAAGTTATGTATCTTTTCCACCACATCACAGAACTGCCTACATGGTGGAAAATACAGGAAGAAGGAGGTGGCTGAGAAGTAACAAACCAATATCGGATCCCACCTCTCCCTCCACCAATATGCGCTCCCTTTTCTTCCTCAAAACCTCAGTTAAGGAAAAACTCTTTAAACCTTAAGCAGACACATGACAGAGGTAAATCTCCATGTTCCTCTTCACCCAAGGAGGAATTTTACATGTTTCGATAAAGTAATGGCCATGTCCGTCGTGTCCCCTATCGTGTTTTTCGACCATCTAGGGTCATTTTTACTTAAAATTTTAGATGTATTTCATAACATCCATTTCATATATCCATACACTATATACCTAAGTTTCAACTTAATTAACTCACTGTTTTGTCTTTAACTTCCGCAGCATTCTTCAACATATTCTTTTGTGTTTTAAATATATGTATAGAGATATTACATATATTTATATATTTAAATATTTTTTAGATTTGTCTTATTTTAGAGTACCTTTGGGGTAATTAATCATTACAACTAGAGGTAATATTCCTTATCATCGCTTAGTCTTGAGAGTTTCGACATTCATAGTATGAAGAGGCATGTTATAGTATATTAACAAAATATGCGATGGTTCCATTTGTAAGTATAGTGTCTGTTTGACATCGATAAGATCTAACAATTGCATAACTCACTCACAAACTAAGTATGTACAGAGTCTAAGAGCATGAAAAACACCATGAATGATTTTACGTCTAAGCTGAGGATTTATAACCGACTTTGTGTTGGTACATAGTTGAACCCATGATGACACCAAGATATATTTACAAGGTTTCCAAGGTTTCACTCATCCTTTACCTTTCCCCTACTGTATTTGTCTCCAATCATCGTTTTAGTCATGCACACTTTCAGTCTCCTAACCATATTAATTTCATCTATAATTTGACTAGGATAGCACTTACTATTCTTTTTACTTACTCTCTATGTTTTCCATTTGCACCCCGAGGGAATGTTACACATTCTTTGTCCTCATAAAAATCTAAACCATTAGTCACCACTAAACCCTCATCATGTTTTATCCATAAACAAAAGGGCATGTCAACACTCATCTATACCATTACATTACAGTATTTAGGCAACCTTATTTCTTTATGGTCTCGATATTGCTTAATTTAAAGAATACAACCACCTATCCAAACTTCTAGAGTATGTTAGCAAACAAAGTATCCACCATTATTATAATTACCTTTTTCCTACCATTTTACTTATTCCAATGAGTATTGATAAATCATCTTAACATCCAACAGAAATAAGCTTATATCTATTAATAGGTTTTCTATATATTAAGGATGACTTCTTTCTAAAGTTATATTATTAATTATCAATTCCCTTCGTGTTTATTTGTAATGTATGTCGCTTTTACCTTCAAGGAATATAATTAGGAAAAAATAAACAAAGTATCCATGTATACACTGGATCATACGTTCAGACACATAATGAAACAGTTTTAGAGTTGTTCTATGAGTATAAGTTTAGTAGGAAATGAAATGTCAGATTGGATTTCCCCAAACCAATGCCGATATTGGAAAATTGTCATCGAGTTCAAGATTTTCATTATAACACACACACATATAACCTATATCAAAATCGCAGGCAGGTAACAAGTTCAAATATAATACTCAGATCTTTTAATTTTAAAAATATATTATACCCTGCAGGAATGTAATCAGAACCACGACTTATTCATAAAATCCTAGGTAGACATTTTCATAATCATATCCACATGGTAAATGAAGGAAATCGCAAGTAGACATTTTCATAATCAGATCCAAATGGTGAAAGAAGGAAATCACAGCCATCACTTTTCATAGAGGAGACGCCTACAAGTGTTTGATCGTAATGTCAATTCAAAACGCAAACAATTATAGAGGTAGTGTAGTCCATGATTCGATCTAGATTATGGCTCAAATAAAAATGAAGACTGGTATAAGCAAAAATACAGTTGGTTTCCAACCAAACGGATCTGGTTCTCATGTAAACAAATACACAGCGATTTCACCCAACCAAATAAATTTGGTATTTTAAACTATGACAACGATTTTATAGACAAAACAAGGAGATTCAAAGGATCTAGTTCTTCATAGAGATTCGATGGGTTCAATAGCAATTAAAAAAAAATCCTAGAATTTATTCAACCTTCTAATATATATGAAATCACATGCATTACCCTACCAACAAAAAGCTAGATCAAATCACAACTGAAATCAAATGCTAGAATTATTTCAACCTTCAAGTTTATATCAAGATCTACAGATCTAAACTCGTATGGATCTATACATGATTTACTACTCAATATCATTAACATATCGATTTATATCCTGAGTTTTACAGACTTAAACCTGCGAGTGTTGTACACTAGTTTTACATTCAACATTCATTTGCAAATCACTTAATAGCCACGAATTTTTTCAAAGCTAATTCTGTGTATGTTCTACACCATTTTACAGCATTTCGGGTTACTTGCTATTTATATATTCAGAAATATGATTAATTTATACTGACCAGGAATTACAGTAGCCCTATCCAAGCTTTCACAAGCTGCGATCTCACCATAAGAACCTCTTCCTATAAAGCATATATATTTGTTTACAACCATGAATGGGATATCGGAGCCTACCCTCTGCATTAAACAATATGATTGATGCAACAACATGTCGTTGATCCTTCGACACTTCCAACAACAACTTTCTTTTAGTGGATGGTTCTAAAAACACTATGTATGGCACCAATTCACTCGCTCCCTTTTTCTTGTTGCTAAACTAAGGCACGAATAAACAACTTTGAGCACACTTCCCCCTCCACGCATATTCTAGCATGTTTAAAAACCCAATTCTTTTGGTATTCAAGGAGACAAGTGGCATTCAAGAGTTTACACATATTTAAATCAATGGAACAAGTGGCGTCAAAGTTTGTTTTTGCAGGTTTCTTTCAAGGGAACAATTCCCACGATTCTCACCAAAGAGAGATCGCAGCATTAAACTCAACGATTCTTAAAATAATATCAATCAAGATAAATCATATAATATTGAATTCTCTTCTCCTATATATATATATTATCAAAGTTCTTATATTACATGTAGTGCTTTATATATATATATATGTAATAATATTTTCCTTCTCCCTTTCAATACTTTTGATTATTAGGAGGTGGGAGTGAGCTCGCCCTCGTGGATGTTTTTAGCATTTTAACTATTATAACAAGATGTGCTGACAGAAATACATAAGCAAATTTCATTGGAATTTCAATAAGGTAAAACCGTTACATCTATCTGTTGAATGAGATAATGATTACACAATAGCTCTGTCTTTTAATTGTGGTTAACCCCCTCCATAACAAGGTAGCGTACTCTGTACTTGATCTCCTAGGCACAACTAGTAGATATGAGAGATGAGTCTCATGAGTGGATTAAACATCAAAGTTAGATACGATTTAGATAATAATAAAAGATAAATAAAAAGTATGCACACATACAACTGATTTACTCTACGCTATCTTTCGAGAGTTATCACAATGCCTTTCCACCATTGGGACACAACATTTGCTGCCACCACTTGAAGTCATGTAACTCAACATACATATTAGTATTATACATCAGTCTATAAATCCATGAACATAAGTTTCATAATAAACTTAAACAAGATAAATTATATCCCTAACCAAAGCTAACCATTACAGATATTTCTTTTAGCTTGGGCAACTCAAAGCGTGTCTACAACTTTCCTCCCAAAAATATGATTCTTTTTAAGTATGTTTTTCCGTCTAAAGACACCCTTGAGCTGGGGGACGAACACACTAAGGTAAAGTTGTGAGAAGAAACTCCCCAAGTTTCAAGTTAAGATATCCAAATGGAATACCTTACCTATGATTATGAGATTATCATTCTTTATCTTCATAACAATTTTAACCATTACTCATGACTAAACCCTCATCATGTTTTATACATAAACAAAATGGCATGTCAACACTCATCTATACCGTTACATTACAATATTTAGGGAACCTTATTTCTTTATGTTCCCGATATTGCTTAATTTAAAGGATACAACTAACTACCCAAACTTCTAGAGTATGTTAGCAAATAAAGTATCCACCATTATTATAACAAATTTTTCCCTGCCATTTTACTTATCCCAATGAGTATTTATAAATCACTTATTACATCCAAAAGAAATAAGCTTATATCTATTAATAGGTTTTCTATATATGAAGGATGATCTGTTTCTAAAGTTCTACTATTAATTATCAATTCCCTTCGTGTTTATTTGTAATGTATGCTACTTTTACCTTCAAGGAATATAATTAGGAAACAATCAACAAAGTATCCATGTATACACTAGATCATACATTCATACACTTAGTGGGACAGCTTTAGGGTTGTTCTATGAGTCTAAGTTCAGTCTATGTTACCAAAAACGAGAAACGCGAAACGAAACTGGAAACGAGAACGGTACGAGAAACGAGGTTGAGAGGTTTCGCCTACAAGAAACGAAGAGAGAGAAAAACAACAAATTAGAAAAAAATATATATAGTAAAATAAATATAGTAAACTAACAAAGCACTTTGTCACTACTGTGGTCACTGCTCATGAAATCAATGCAATAAATTCCAAAGATCAATGTAGGAAAACATTATAATTTATCATGGAAGTATAAGCATCAATATTTAGAGAGCAATCTCGAAGCTAAGAAAGGTACTTAGTTTTGTGGAAATCACAAGCCTGCTGCACTGGAGGCAAGAATTCCATGCCCAGTCAATCCACCACACTATCCTACAACTTACATGTAGATGTAGTTGCACATGTTAAAAAAATGCCCTTTTCTACAACAGATTGAGGAATTCAAATGTAAACAGTGGACCAAGCATGCACAATGGGTGGCCGACCTTGTGCATGGATTTAGAGTAGAAGATATTCTTCGAGACACATACAAACAACAAAAATTCTTTCTCCATGTGTTCTCTGCTCCGGAATGCCAATCCAGTTTCCAGCTAAGAAAGGTACTTAGTTTTGTGGAAATCACAAGCCTGCTGCACTGGAGGAAAGGATTCCATGCCTAGTCAATCCACCACACTATCCTATAACACTATCCTACAGCTTACATGCAGATGTAGTTGCACATGTTAAAAAAATGCCTTTATCTACAACAGATTGAGGAATTCAGATCTAAACCATGAGCAATCCTGATTGAAGGACAGTGGACCAAGCATGCACAATGGGTGGCCGACCTTGTGCATGGCTTTAGAGTACAAGATATTCTTCGAGACACATACAAACAACAAAAAGTCTTTCTCCATGTGTTCTCTGCTCCGAAATGCCAATCCAGTCTCCATCATTTTCTGTGAGTGTCTGTCAATGTCTGATTTTTTTACAAGGGTCTATGGATGTCTATTTATTTATCTATATAGTAAAAGCATTGCAAAACAACATTACTGCTTAGAAATCCACACCTATAGGTTTTCTCTTAAAGTATAAGAATTCCATGTATTGTTTAGCTGTGCTTCTTACTTTGTATTTGTACTGTGGCTTTTAATTTATAACCTTCATTTTCTTCTGCATCCTCTATGGATTCTTGTTATAAAAAAATTGGTGTTGGTAGTTACTTCTAGTGCTCATTCGAAGCATGTACATAATTTTCATTTGTTTGATGCTATATGTCCTGCAATTGACCTGCTATTATTGCTATTATTCTATTGTACCTGTTTAGTCTGGACATAAAACCAAGCTTGTGCAAAATGATGATAGGCTCAAGAAACACAATAAGGCCATACCAACAATGAGAGTTGGAATTTCAAATGACAGACACCCGTCAAAATTGCTGGTAACAATCAAAATCTGAAACGTTTTATATATTCTAAGTCATATTTTGACAGTCTCCCTAAAATCTTAGCTGTATTTGACGGGTAAATTGACCCATGACGAACATTTACCTGTCAAATTCCATCCCTTCCAACAATAAGACATGCAAAAGTTGACTTTCGACCAGCTCTATCCCTACATGCTGTCCAAAAATACATTTAAAAGTAGAGAAAAGTTAAAATCGAAAAGTAGTAGCCACCCTGTCAATCCAATCAGGCTTCATAAGGAAACCTTTCAGCCCCTATTTTTACAACTTCACAATAGCATGCATAATGACATGGGCCCATTATGCAACATCTCTCAGCCTCCTCACATATTTCTACAAATAAATAGGGAACTTTCGAGCGAGTTCTAAACCTCTTCACCATCGATCACAGATCCAAACCTTCGAGACCCTAATCTTTGTGTTGCATTTAACCTCAATGGAATGATTTTACTCTAGCAACCATTTGCATATTCATTGTTCTGCTACTACGGACAAATTTAAAAACATGGAGGCCACCTTTTCAAAAAATTTACAAGAGTTCCTCTTATGCAGATACTGATGCATTTTTAGAGATGAAGCCCAAGGCCATATTTGAAATTTCACGAAAGGAGTTCAATGCATCGCTTGAGAAATTTCAGTCAACTAACAGTACTATTTGTCAAAACAACATAGTAGACTCATATTTGTTGTCCGATGCTTGTGACAATTACAAATCGTTCAATGCAAAAATAGACACGAGGTTTGGAGGTGTATAGTTTAGCATGGAAATCTGGATATTAGTCTCTAGGTTCTGGATTATAAAACATAATATATTTCAATTTTTAAAAGAATCAGCGACAACATGTGTATTAGTGGATGCACTTACTTGGAAAGTTTCCAGTGTCATATTTCCACTGATGTTATTTGCCGAAGGGAAGGTGGAATCTGAGGATAATTTAAATGTTTTAACGGCATCCAGGCTCCAGAGTCCCAACCGATACAACCCATCCAGATTGTGAAATAGTAATACTGCTTCCCTGTTAGTGGTCGCTCCTGGGATAATTTGAACCAATTTCAAATTCGTCTCAATGCTCCAGGACTAGGACCAACACTCTTCTCGGTTCTGTTTTTAGCTTGACAGGGATCTCAACGGAGGACCAGCACTCTTCTCGGTTCTGTTTTTCGCTTGACAGGGATCTCAACGGAGAGTGAAAGGCAAAACAAAAACTGTACACTCAAACTTTAATGCAAAGAGTCAGGACCGGGGCCGACCGGCGGTGGGCGAAAGCAGCACGCTTCCTTCCACAACAATCAATCTTCAATAAAACGAACATTTAGATCCTTGACTTGCCACCTACCTTCATTAATAGCCCTACACATTACGAATACGAATTGCACCGGAAACGATTAGCAACAAACCTAGTTCCAAGACGGACGGAAAATCGTTTCTCCTGAAACAGTTGTGCGAACGATTCGTTTCGTAAAAAATGATTTTTTCTTTCTGGAAACGAAAAAGGACGTAGAAAACGGTGGTTTCCTCGTCGTTTCCACTCCGTTTTTCCATAAAAACGCAAAGCCCCGTCACGTTTCTGGTAACATAGAGTTCAGTAGGAAATGCAATGCCATATTCGATTTCCCCATACCAATGTCGAAATTGGAAAATTGTCATCGAGTTCAAGTCTTTCAATATAAGATATATATATTTAACCTATATCAAAATCGTAGGAAGGTAAAAAGTTCAAAACTAATACTCAACTATTTTAATTTTAAAAATATATTATACCCGGCACGCATGTAATCAAATCCAAAAATAGCAGGTAGACATTTTCATAATCAGATCCACACGGTAAAAGAAGGAAATCTTAGGTAGATATTTTCATCATCAGATCCACACGATAAAAGAAGGAAATCACAGCCATCACTTTTCTTAGAGGAGAAATGTTTGATTGGAATCTCAATTCAAAATGCAGAGGATTACAGATGTAGTGGAGTCCATGCTTCGATCTAGATTATGGCTCATATAAAAATGCAGACCGATATAAACAATAATACAACCGCTTTCCAACCAAACGGATCTGGTTCTCATGTAAGACAATATGACAGTTATTTCATATCCAAAATACAGAGATCCAAAGGATCTGGTTCTTCACGCAGATTTGATGGATTCAATCGCAATTAAAAAACAAATCCTAGAATTTCTTCAACCTTTTCATTTATATGAAATCGCATACATTACCCTACCGATAAAAAAATGGATCAAATTGCAATTGAAATCAAATGGTAGATTTTATTTCAACCTTCAGGTTTATATCAAGATCTACAGATCTAAACTCGTATGGATTTATACACGATTTACTACTCGTCGTCATTAATAGATCGATTTATATCCCAAGTTTTAAAGACTTAAACCTGCGAGTCCTCTACACTGATTTTTCATTCAACATTCAATTGCAAATCACTTAATAGGGACGAATCTTTTCAAAACTAAATCTGTGAATGTTCTACACTAGTTTACAACATTTCAGGTTACTTGCTATTTACATATTCAGAAATATGATTATTTTATACTGACCAAGAATTATGGTAACCCCATCCAAGCTGCCAAAGGCCGCGAGCTCACCATAGGAAGCTCTTCCCGTAAAGCATATATATATTTGTTTACAGCCATGAATGGGATATCTGAGCCGAGTCTCTGCCTCAAACAATATGAGGTATGCAATAACATATCATTGATCCTCCATCACCTCCAACAACAGCATTTTTTAAGCGGGGGTGTTCTGAAAACACTATGTATGGCACCAATTTGCTCTCTCCCCTTTTCTTACTGCTAAACTAAGGCACAAATAAACAGCTTTGAGCACACTCCCCCCTCCACTTAGATTCTAACGTGTTTAAAAACCCAATTCCTTTGGTATTAAAGAAGACAAGTGGCGTTGAAGAGTTTACACATTTTCAAATCAAGGGAACAAGTGGCGTCAAAGTTTTCTTTTGCAGGTTTCTTTTAAGGGAACAATTCACACGGTTCTCTCCAAGGAGAAATCACACCACTAAACTCAACGGTTCTTAAAATAATATAAATCAAGATAAATCATATGATATTGAATTCTCTTCTCATATATATATATATATATAAATAAAAGTCTTTCCACTATTATATATATATATGTTCTATATATAAGTGATAACCAATATGTATATCAATTTTCTTGATATAACATTTATATATCAAGGTTCTTTCATTATTATATATATATTCTATGTAATAACCACCCATCCACATACACATATACATATATTATCAAAGTTCTTATATTGCATGTAATGCTTTATATATACATGTAATAATATTTTCTTTCTCCTTTTCAATACTTTTGATTATTATGAGGTGGGAGTGACCTCCTCCTCGTGGAGATTTTAGCGTTTTAACTATTACAATGAGATGTGCTAACCTTTATACCAAAATGTTTGCTCCATATAGATAATATCTCACAATTTCATATCACGTTCTCGAATTAAGTATGTACGGAGTGCATGAGTGGTAAACTACCCTTTAAGTCTGAAGATTTCCACTAGCTTACTTTTGGTATATTTCCAAAACCATGATGACCTTAGGAAATCTTTACTTATCCCAAGGATTTACTCAACTTTTACCTTTTCCCCCCTAGTGGATTCGTCCCCAAAGATCGTTTTAGTCGCTCAACGCTTTAAGTCTCCTAACATTATCAATTTCAGCCACAATTTGACGAAGTTAGGATTAGTACTTACAGTGCTCTTTACTTACACTTTGCCTTCCCGATCGCGTATTAAGGAGACGTTACAAATATGGTTGTTGCTAGTTATATCTTCTCATGCATTTCATATATGGTGGCTTCAATTTCTTCTCATCACCATTAAGTTAAGTCCGGATTTAATATACAATCCTATATAGGAAAACTTAACTTTATTTTATTGCAACTCGTCTAGAGCAACTTCTAGGCATTAAATTATTGAACTATCTAAACTATTAGAGATGAATTTGATAAGGTTAAATTATTGTTATTTGATAAAATTATATGATGATATTTGATAAGGTTATATGTACCTTATTATTAAGATTAAACCATGCAATACTCACCTTTTAGAAAGTTTGAACTTTGGTTAGCTTCATCACAACACATTATGAATGCTATAACTTATAACTAGGAAGTTATAACTAGTTTTTCCATTTCCCCTTCATCCATTTCACCAACTTATGAGGCCTTTCATTAAATTGCTTGATATATATGGCTGATCTATGCATCTCATCCAAAAGAAATAAAATATCGAGGTGCTCACACCCATCGACATAAAGAGTGTCCAATCTCTCCAAAATATCTGCAATCATAAGAAGGCATGCAACAACCCATTGTGCAATAAACTTAGACATTAATTGATTATTTGTGGAAATGGTGAGTCTATTTTTTATGAACTTTTACAAATCACCAATATCTCTTCGATGTGAATTTCTTTTGTTTGGAATTAAAAATTGATTATTTCGAAGTGAATAGAATTGGAATAAATTTTATTAATCCAAGAGTTTAGTATGATTGCTGTCTTATATAAAAAAAAATTCTATGATATCTTATTTCAATTGTTTTGTCATGATATTAAAAATTAGTATTCTAAATAAACTTAAAAGCATTCAATAAGTGGCACTCAAAGTAGGAGGATAGAGGTTGAGGCATCGATCATCCCAAACAAAGGACCATTTATACTACCATCTCAAGAACAAAACTATTGCCTATGTTCCGAAAAAAACAAAAGCGCAATATACATCACGAAATTAATCTTAAGCATGGTCAATTTCCAAATATTGTGAATACCATCTCCTAGTATATAAATTTTCTCTTACACTTGGAGTAACATCGCTCATATCTAATTTATCAAATGGTTTGTCATGTGCCTGTTATTTTGGAAAAGCCCAGAATGCAGTTGCACTAGTTTAGATAGATTGACTGTAGATAATGATAGAATTATTATGGTTATTCTATTATATAGTAGTATAATTAGAGTACGAGTTAGATAGATTGACGGTAGATAATGATAGAATTATTATGGTTATTCTATTATATAGTAGTATAATTAGAGTACGAGTTAGATAGATTGACTGTAGATAATGATAGAATTATTATGGTTATTCTATTATACAGTAGTATAATTAGAGTACGAGGATATTAATACCATTCTATACGGAAAAAATACTTAACTAAAAAATCTAATATTTAATTAAAAAATCCAATACAAATAAAATAGGAAAGTAGATTTCTTATATATAATATTTTTAATTAAATAAATTATTCTTTAAAAAAACAAAAAAAAAAAAGATAATGCACTTAGTATAAGAGAGAAAACTCTTAGTTATTAATAGTTATTAATTATTTTAAGAATAAAGTAAATAATATTTACCACTATTTACATTGGAATTAATTAATTAATGTTTAAATTGTGTTAGGGTTAACTTTGACTTCACAATGAGCAAGGATGTAATTGCATATTTATTTTCTTTGGCATATTTTTATTTGGCATGTTTTTATTCCTATTAAATTGAAAGGTATTTATTTTATAGTGTTTTAAAATTAACCAGTATTGCTATTACACATAGATAGATTATTCTGCTAATTCGAATTTATTCAAAATTTCAGTACACAAAAGGCCAATACTACTGAATTATGCTACTATGTTCTATTATGCAAATTGATGATGCTTCTGTTCAAAAAATTAAATTCTTCACGATAGCAAGTTGTTGTTGACAAGAATGAGAAGCTTGTATCTAATGGAACATAGACCTACAAAGTTCCCACTATTGACAACATTCCTCGAAAGTTTAACGTTGAGTTGCTGTATAGGCCTATGCACTATAGAGCAATATTGTTCTACTTTGAAAGTAAAAGATGACCCTATGCACTATAGAGAAATATTGTTCTACTTTAAAAGTAAAAGATAACGATGATGGGAAATATAATACTTTTATATTAAAATTTGAGTGTTATTTTCATTTTTTTTCTAATGGATACCTTATTGACATTTATAGTGTTATAACTAAATTTCTTTTATTACTTTGGTGTGGTCTTAGTTTAGGAGTAAAGTAATAACAATGTTGAAGAAGGAAAAAAACTACAGAGTAGAAAGAGAACTTTATGGAGAAAAGAAGAAAAAAAATAACAAATTTGTACTATTTCTCAGCGTTTATGAAATGGAATCTAAAAACTAATAAACTATGACAATCTGATATTGTTGAATCAAAAACTTATTTAAAGTAAAGTAATAACAATGTTGAAGATGAAATAAAACTACAGAGTAGAAAGAGAACTGACCTTTTTTGAGAAAAAAAGAAAAAAGATAACAAATTTGTTCTACTTCTCACTGTTTATGGAATCCAATCTAGAACTAATAAACTATGACAAACTGATATTGTTGAAACAGAGCTTGCCAAGTACAATAGGAAAGGTCAACTGAATGGTTTGGTTTTCATTGGGTTCCAAATCAATAATGAGAAAGCCAATTTCATCATTATTTTTAAATTTCTATAATTCCTCAAAGCTTTTTTATCATTATTCTTGAATTTCTGAAATTCCTTAAAGTTTTTAAATCTTTTATCTAGTTATGAACACAAATAAACCAATGCCCACACTATGATATTAGTTATCACACACTTCAAATATACTTACTCAATTATTAATTATTAATAAAAATAAATGCAAAACCAAACTCCAAACCAACCGGCCACAACCTGCTAAATTCAGTGACCATCGTAGTATGCAGAGTTACTAATACTTCTTATTGGTACACTTATAAAAATTTATGACGGTTTCTCTAAATTGTTAAACATCTATTTGACCGTATAAAAATTTGTAGATCCATCATATTTGACGCGACGTGCCAAGTTTTTCATCAGCTGTCAAATTCGTTTTGAAACAGAAAATACGTGAAAGGTATTATGTTGATTTACTTGTGGTTTTGCTAGCTTATACTTGACTGAAGCAGGTATGTAGTAATAGTTTGATGGTAAAAAACTTTAAACCTTGAATTAATTTGTAATTGATGGTCAAACACTTTCTACCTTGAATTAGTTTACAAAAATATTTTTCTTGAATTGAAAGTCACAGGTTCAAAACTTATTGGTCTGTTGTAACAAGAGTAAAAGGCTTGCAGACTGTTGGATATACTTTTGAGAGAGGTTGTTATTCCATAGTGGAAAAAACATTAATTCATGTCTTGCAAATTTAGGAAAAATGATGACTGATCCTTATTGTAGTTAGTGGATCTGATAATGATGAGACTGCAAAGCTATTGGATTTATACACAAAAAGATCTATTTAAACTTTTCCAACCAACTCACAGTTGTTGGATTTTATGTTCTTGGATTTTATCGTGTTGCAAACAAGATCAACAGGTATAAAAAACAAGATTTGAAATCAGGATCTAAGCCGTACTCGAACATGAACATAGACTAGCAATTGGTATTTTTCAATCTTCAAATTTAGTTCTATTCGACCAATAGTTATAATTTCTAATTAACAACTAGAGTATAAAATTGTTGCTTTCGTCCTTACTTGCACATTGAATGCAACAAAACAAAAATTGCGCTTCCCGGTCTCATTAAACGAGTTGATAGTGTTTTCCATTATCACATGTGTTCATTTATTCATCCCGCAACTACCATGACCGATGACCGATTGCCATAAAAGTAGGAGAAGGTTTCCATATGCTTCATTGTTATCAAAATTTGCAAAGCCGACATGAAGTAATCAATTTTTAATCCCAGCCAAAAAATGAGTTGCTAGTGTTTAATCCCAGCCAACAAAAATTCACTTTCTAAAGACATTGGTGATTTATAAAAATCCATAAAAGATGGACTCACAAACACCATAAACGAAATTCTATGATCAAAATTAAACTGGAAAATAAAAAGATGTTTCGACCTATAAAAATCCTAAAACTTACAAGGAAAAAATTGAAGGAACAAAAAAAATTCTTACACGCAATGACTGCCATGTATAGTTCTATAGAAATCGGAAGGAATCCTATGATTGAGATTTTCTTGACGCGGAACATTAACTATTTATTTGTTTTACAGATTGATTTCATTTCTGACATCAAGGAATACATAGTTCGAAATAAGTGTTAGCACATTCAAATAGTTGTTTCTTGGATGTGATGATCCTCAACATATTCCAAATACATGCATGGGCTTGCCGCTTAATAAATCTAAAACATTTAGCAAATCAGCTGGGTTGGAGCCAGGCCCCAAACAGAACAATTTGTAATTCAACTCTTGATTGGGGTAAGATCAAACAAAACAATGCCAAGTTCATAAGAAAGTATACTTGTTATATTTTGGGAATAGGACTTCGATGAGCGGATTAACAAGGTATATACTTCTTATATTTTAAGAATAGGACTTCGATGAGCTGATTAACAAGATTATTGAGTGCGTGACAATTGTACAGCGCACATTGTTTCTATAGTCCTTGTATTTGTTAATAGTTTTTAAGATGATTATGTTAGAGTTGTTAATAGATTGTTTATAACAATACCGCTTGGAATGTCTTGGCGCGTGCCAATGGTTGAACATTGTGGCGTCCGCGCCTATGCAGTGGACAAATTACTGCTCCCGTGGTGAACACGCTAGTTCGGAGTGCCTGAGCTTATGTCGTTCCAAATTGCGTGGTGGAACATCGTGTGCCTGGCTGAACTGAAAGGGCTCGTGGTTCAGAGCATTCGGAGTGCCTGAGCTTATCTCGAATCTGACTGGCAAGGAGTCAGACTATGCTTCTTGTTAGTTGGATGCAGAAAAGCTGCAATCTAGATAGCTTATCTCGATTACAAATTCTTTATATCCAACAACTAAAGAACAGAGTCAACCATTGACTTTACTCTTCGCCCGTTGGATAAGGGTGGCCGTTTGAGTTAGTTACCTCCTAGACCGATTAGTTAGTTATCTTCTTACCGCATATCACTTTTCTCCATGCGGCCGCCATATATTCACTCTCTTCTTCATGCATTTTGATTCTCAGTACCAGATTGTGCAGTGATTGTCTTTTTCTCTTGTAGGGTTTCGTTGCACCAATAGTAATTAGCAAGGGTTTTTTTTGCAGGGTTTTGTTACACCCAGCATCTTGGTTTTTTGCACGGTTTTGTTCCACCCAGTAGTCTTTCCTTTGACGGATTTTCACACCAATGAGTATATTGATTGAAATCCAGTGAGGAAGAGTGCCATCTCCAGTCGTTTACCATCACCGTTCAAACGAGAGCATTCCGAGGTAATTTCATGTTTCTGATTCTTTCCCACTTCTACGATACCTGTATCGCCTATTTTCTTTCTGCGAACTCTCTCCAATAGTTTGTGTTTTATATATGGCAAAGGTGCTGCTCACGTAATGTGGACCTCTATTTCAACGCTTGGATTTGGATTTTCAGCATTTCCTCCAATTCAAAAAAAAGCTTAACAACCTTTCTTCGCATCAATTAAAATGCCAATTAAGCAACTCTGCCCTTAACTTGGACTTATTCTCTCGTTTCTCCATTTAATCTCTCTGTTTGTTGTTGCATAAAAATCTATATTGCTCGGCACTCTATTTGTTGCATAAAAATTCTCCAGACAAACCATGGAACGCCAAACATGCCATTTTCCACGGCACTCTATTTGTTGTATAAAAATTCTCCAGACAAACCATGAAACGCCAAACATGCCATTTTCCATTGTTTCATTGTCATTGTTATCATTATTTGTTTGCTTTGGCAATTATGTTGTGCAGCAGAAAACTGGAACAAATTTATACAAGAAATAGAAACTTGAATTTGTATTTTTGTATGCATTAATCAGGTTCCCAAAGGAAACTAATTTTTGGATTATAATGGGAAGAGCTATCTATTAAGCTGCAAAGCATTTAGTGCAAATTCAGTAAGCTTAATGATAGTTGGATCTTAAGCTGCTGAAGATTCAACAACTGTAGCCGCATTAAATGCTCTGCAACTCAATGAATAGCTCTTACCGATTATAATAGTCAAGACGTCTAGCCCTTACCGATTATAATAGTCAAGAGGTCTAGCCCAATCCATTCGTTTGGCCCAATCGATTCGTCATCTGTACTGAAAGACATTTATACAAGATTGAGATATGAACTTATTCACTTCCAAAAATTGTGACACACCAGCGAGATTTAAGAATAATGTGCAAAACAAAACAATGACAATGACCATGGCTTTGAAATGAGAACTAGAATTTTAATTTCAAGCCGGAGAGACCCTACATGTCTGTATAACCTGGAATTTTAGATTATCACTCATGTTTAGTTTAGTTGTTATATTTAGATTAACACTCATGTTTATGTATAGTTTAATTGTTATAAATTTATTTTATAGAAAAAATAATAATTATTTAATTTAAGTGTTATATTTAATTAATAGAAAAACTAATAGTTAAATATTAATATTTTATAAACTATATATTAAGATTTCAAAAATTTAAATTGTTTAGAAATAGTTTTTAAACAAAGTTCAAATAAATTGTTTTAAAATTTTAATTTGTTTAGAATCATATAACAACACTTGTAATTTGAATTTGTACCATATTAACATATTTTTTATATAAATATTTTCAATTTAATTTTTGAAAAGATAAAAAATTACTTGAATATTTTTACTTGTATTGAGTAGTTTTAAGATAAACAAATAGGATTTTGATTAAAAAAAAATTAATAATTAAATATTATATATATATTAAAGGAAAAAATTACTTGAATATTTTTACTTGTGTATTAAGTAATTTTAAGATAAATAAATAAGATTCTCATAAAAAAAATTCATAATAAAACATGATATATATACTTTACATGTATCAAGTTCAAGAGACACTTTTTCATTTTTCAATTTTAGAGTGTACTTAAAGTTAAAAATATTGGACAAATTGTAGAAAAATTATAGTATATTTATTTGAAGTGAATGATAAATATATGGTTGAAAAGGATTCAAAGATATAAATAAATAAAAACAACTTCATTATGCATTATTTTTATGAGTCTCATATTTGTTGATGTTTTATTTCTTTTATATATGAGCATAGAAATACAATATTTGTTTTTTTATGTTTGATAGACCAAAGTTGAGGTTTTATTAGGTATCGCTGACCAAAGAATATATAGAGTTTAACTTGAACCATTAAAAAACATATAAATGTTAAAAAAATGATATGAAAAAAACAAAATACAAAAATTGATTCGTATTTAATAAGAATCATGGCTTAATTTGGTCAACCACCATTAATACAAAATTAAAAATATTAATGTAATTTTTTAATATATTTGATTCCTTTTCAACATTATCTTTATCATTATACTATATTTTTTTATTGCATATTTCATCCCAATTACTACTTCAAAATTACTTAATACACAATTTAAAATATTCAAGTATTTTTTTTTTCTTTCAAAAAATTGAGTTAAAAATACTTATATAAAAAAACTGATGTTAATATACTTCAAATTACGTAATGCATTGTGAAGTTGTTATAAATATCAAATTAATTAATTATTCAATTAATGAAAAAAAATCCGTTGTTAATATGTAACTTTTATTATGAAAGTTTTTTCCATTCTTAATGACACATTATTAATGTGACATTCAACTTTCATAAAGAGTTATGTCGCATTGTGATGTTTATAAGGTTTGTGTTGCATTACGACATTGGTTAAGGGTTATCGCATTGCAAAAATTCTCAAGATGTGACACATCAATAATGTGACATTCGATGTTTATGAAACTTCATGTTGCATTTTGAACTATGGCCATGTGGTTAACTAAACTCAACCATAGTTAACCAAGGTCAACAATCTTTATCCAAATGTAAAACCTTACTCACTAAAGTCAAACATGCCTGTTTATGGAAAAACTAAATTTAAGCATGGTTGACCAAAGGTAGCAACACAACCAAAGATGCAACACATTAATAATGTGGAATTCAACATTCATCAAAGGTTTTCTCGCAATGTGATGTTTATAAAGGGTTACATTGCATTGTGATGTTCATAAAGGGTTATGTGTCGTTGCGACATTGATAGAGGGTTATGGTGTATTGTGACAATGCCCAAGATGTGACACATTAATAATATGGCATTCCATGTTTAGGAAAGTTTAAAATATTGGACAATATGTGGAAAAATTATAGTATATCTATCTAAAGTGTGATAAATATATTGCTGGAAATGATTCAGATATATAAATAAAAAGAACAACTTAACTATGTATTATGTTATAGAAAGCACAAATTTACTATGGATTATGTAATTTGAAGTTACTTTTTAGGTAGAAAAAAATTATTAACATAAATCTCTTTATATAAGTAATTTGAATTAGATTTTTCAAAAGGAAAAAATTACATGAATATTTATAATTTTTTTATTAAGCATGGTTGAACCAAGTCAACCATGGTTCTTGTACGTTCTTGTATATGCCGACATACACATTAATAATGTGACATTCCACATTCATCAAGGGTTATGTTGCATTTTGATGTTTATAAGGGTTATGTCACATTACGACATTGGTGAAGGCTTATGTCTAATTGGTTAAGGGTTTTGTCACATTGTAAAAATTCCCAAGATGTGAAAGTTCATGTCACAATGTGAACTATGGCCATGTGGTTCACTAAAGTCAACCATAGTTAACTATGGTCAAACTAAAGTCAAGCATGGTTAACGAAAATCAACCATGGTTATCCAAGTGTCAAACCTTACTCACTAAATTCAAACATGGTTTTTTGTGGCCAAACTAAATTCAAGCATGGTTGACCAAAGTTAGCAACATAGCCAAATATGCGACCAATTAATGTGGAATTCAACATTCATCAAGGGATCTATTGAGATGTGATGTTTATTGTTGTGAATATTTAACTAAATATTATTAATGATAAATAATTAGATTATTCGGTTACTACTAAAAGGGTGTAACCCTTCACTATGGTGCCTTAAGCCGTATAAAGGAGAGCTTATTGTACATTCATATTCATCATCTAATACATTATTCTTATTTTACTATCAAACATGAAATTCAGATTTGACTAATAAGAGCCCAACTGGATACGGTTGCTCCAAGTGGTATGAGAGCGAATTCATTCCTTAGGCCTGAGCTCAGATTTGGCTTATCCCCTCTTTCCTTTAAAACAAAGCCTCATTTTCGCTGCCTTCACATACATGCATTGATCCATCCACCACAGTTGCTTGTTGCTCGCACTGCTCCAAACTTCCACCTCTGTGCGCTTCTTCCAGTCACAATCCTCCTCACAACACCGTCGCTTCGCCTCCACCTCCATGACCTGTCACTCCCTTCTCCTACATCCACACCCCCACTCCTGCTCACGCTTTCCCTCCCTCTGCTGGTGAGGCTATGCTGTGTTTCCATCGCAGTCCTCCACCTGCGCAACCTCCCAACCTTCACCACTTCCTGCTCATTCCTTCCACATATCTCCCCATGCATCTTCTGCCTATTGTTTCCCTCATCCACCAGCATCCTCATGCCACCACTCCACCTCTCCGCTCCTCCCCACTCCATTTCTTGCGCGCTCCACCACCACTCCACCCGCCTTACTCTCCTCCTCTACGCGGTCATGCCCTATGTGCTTCCTCCTCACCACATTGTTTCTTCCCACCTGTCCTCCTTCCTGTGCCATTTCTCCCTTGCTCCTCACTCACTGTGGTTTCCACCTCCACGACTTGCAGAAAAAAAAATTATAATATATTATAAAAAATATAATATAATATATTAATTTAATATATTATAATATAATATATTTATAATATTTCATTTTTTTATTATTATATTAAAACAAAATTATAAATTAAAGGTTTTATTATAATAATTAATTATTATTCCTTTGAACCTCGCTATCCTTAGTAAAAAAGAGTTTTCACCCCTCACAAGCCAAAATAGCTTCGAAGTACACACCTTCGCATACAAGGTCCAAGACCATGGTAGAGCTAAAAGAGAAAATCGAAAAAATGGAGAAGGACATCGATTCCCTTGTCGCTAACCAAAAAAAGCTTGAAGGAAAAGATGGAAAATAACAATACAGTAGTCAAAGATGAGCTTGTTCTGGTATTAGAAAGAAGACTGGATGAAAAATTTGACATCCTCAATGAAAAACAAAAAAAAATGGATGACAAAATGAGTACCATGACTCAAAACATAAACACCTTAACACAGAACTTAAGCACCATGACATAGAACCACAATACATTAATCGAGGTGTTACAAAGACTCATCCCTAGTACGTGCCAAGTGAGCAGTCCAAACAAGTTAGATTACTCATTTCATGTTTCCACATAGGAAACACTCACAAGGAATTAAGAACAATTGAAAAAAGAAATAAAGATTAACAATGCGACGCTTAAGCAAGAGATAGAAACAAAAGCACTTTTAGATATGAAGGCACGATTAAACAGCAAAATAGACGCTATCAGTAAGATATTAGAGAATATAAAGGATAAAAGTCACCACTAACAATGAAGCAGTTCAAATATGTCACTTGCATCAACCAGTAATTTCGAGCCACCATCAAACCGTAAGGAAAAAGGAAATCAATATCGTCGTTACATAGTGTACCCACCTAAGGAAAAAATAGAGTTGTAGAAATACAATGGGAGTGAAGACCAATGTGTTTCTTGGCTAAACAAAGCATAAGAATACTTCGACATTTACAATATTCAATCTGACAAGGAGAAGGTGAAATATGCGTCAATGCATATGGAAGGATACACCTATAATTGGTACTTATGGTGGAGGAGAAATAGTTTTACCTACAACTGGAACTTGTTCAAAAATAATTTTTTTAATATGTTTCAAGGAATCAAAGAAGATGATTTTTTCAGTACACTTACCATTTTACAATAGGTTGGAAGCATTGAGGAACTCACACGTTAGTGGGAATCCTTATTGAAATGAGTATTTGGGTTTTCTGACAAGCAAAGACTCAAAACCTATTTAGGAGGTGTTAAACCATACTTCAAAAAAGAGTTAAAGTTACATGACATACCTAATGTAGAAGTAGCAAGATATAAAGCCAAATCCGTAGAACTCAAATTGGAAGGAATAAGAACAAGAGGTGATAACCATTATTGACAAGAAAAAGAGACACAATCTAGGTACTATGAAGATACTTGGTCCCCAACCATCAATGTCACACACCTCAATCATATGCCTATGAAATGGAAAATAGGTCAAAGTCATCTAACAGTTACTCTGATAATAGAAAAAAGAAGAAAAACATATGTCGTCGATGCGATGATGACTGGACCCCTGGACATAAATGTAGAAACAATCAGACAATATAACAATGTCTAATCATCAATGGAAAGGAAGTGCAAGTCTCTGCACCAGAAATATCGTCCGATTCTAATACCAATACCGAATCAGAATCAAGGATGACATTAGGAAAATACTCAAGCTTTGAGGACAAATTGTTTCCCAAGGGGAAGGCAATGTTGTGAATATTTAATTAAAAATTAAAAATTGTAGATAATTAGATTATTAGGTTACTAGTGATAGGGAATAACCCTTCACTATGCTTGATCAAGCTGTATAAAGAGCTTATTGTACATTTATATTCATCATCTAATATATTATTCTTATTTTACTATCAAACATGAAAGTTAGATTTGACTAATAAGAGCTTAACCAGATACGGTTGCTCCATTTATCAAGGGTTATGTTGCATTGCGACATTCATAATGGGTTACGTCCCATTGCGACATTGGTCAAGGGTTATGCTACATTGTGACAATGCCCAATATGTGACACATTAATAATGTGGCATTCCAAGTTTAGGAAAGTTAAAATATTGGAAAAATTGTGGGAAAATTATAGTACATCTATCTGAAGTGAATGATAAAGATATTGTTAGAAAGGGTTCAAATATATAAATAAAAAAACAACTTCAGTATGCATTATTTACATCAGTATATATTCTTCTCCTTGCATGTATCAAATTTAAGTGACAATTCTACATATTGAATTGTAGATTATACAGAAAGCTAAGAATATTTTTCAAAGTTACATTCATGAAGTAGTAATTAGGATGAAATATACTACAAAAAAAATGTATAGTATAATGATAAATATAATGTTGGAAATGATTCAAATATATTAAAAAAGGAAATAAATTAATTATGCATTATGTTATAAAACGAACAACTTTACTATGCATTATGAAATTTGAAGTTACTTTTTGGGTAGAAAAAAAAATATTCACATAAATTTCTTTATATAAGTAATTGGAATTAAATTTTTCAAAGGAAAACAAATTACATGAATATTTTTAATTTTGTTTTAAGCATGGTTGACCAAAGTCAACTATGGTTCTTGTATATGCACACATTAATAATCTGACATTCGACGTTCATCAAGGGTTATGTTGCATTATGATGTTTATAAGGGCTATGTCATATTACGACATTGGTGAAGATTTATGTCACATTGGTTAAGGGTTATGTCGCATTGCAAAAATTCCAAAGATGTGACACATTATTAATGTGACATTCAATGTTTAGGAAACTTCATGTCGCATTATGAACTATGTCGAGGTGGTTCACTCAAGTCAACCTTAGTTAACTATGGTCAGGCTAAAGTCAAGCATGGTTAACCGAACACCAAACCTTACTCCATTATGTCAACCATGCGTATTTATGACCAAACTAAATTCAAGCATGGTTGACCAAATTTATCCATGGTTCACTACAATGTCTGATATACGCCGATACATCCAAAGATGTGAAACATTAATAATGTGGAATTCAACATTCATCAAGGGTTCTATTGCAATTTGATGTTTATGAAGGGCTGCATTGCATTGCGACGTTCATAAAGGGTTATGTCCCATTGCGACATTGGTCAAGGGTTATGCTACATTGTGAAAACACCTAAGATGTGACACATTAATAAGGTGGTATTTCATGTTTAGAAAAGTTAAAAATATTGGACAAATTGTGGAAAAATTAAATAGTCACATTTACTTGAAGAGAATGATAAAGATGTTGTTGGAAACAATTCAAATATATAAATAAAAAGAACAACTTCACTGTGCATTATTTACATGAGTCTCATATTTATTGGCTTATGATTTCTTATACTAGGGGATTATATATATATATATATATATATATATATATATATATATAGTCTCCTTGCATGTATCAAATTTAAGTGATGGTTCTAGATATTGAATTGTAGATTACACAGAAAGCTAAAAATATTGTTCAAAGTTACACTCATGAAGTAGTAATTGGGATGAAATATACTAATAAAAAAATTATAGTATAATGATAGAGATGATATTGGAAAGGATTCAAATATATTAAAAAAACAACAACTTTTCTATGCATTATGTAATTTGAAGTTACTTTTTTGGTAAAAAAAAATATTAACATAAATTTCTTTATATAAGTAATTTGAATTAAATTTTTCAAAAAATAAAAATTTACATGAATATTTTTAATTTTGTATTAAGCATGGTTGAGAAAAGTCAGCCACGGTTATAGTATATGCCGTCAGAACCAAAGATGTTACACATTAATAATGTGACATTCGATGTTCATCAAGGGTTATGTCACATTGGTGAAGGGTTATGTTGCATTGCAAAAATTCCCAATATGTGACACATTAATAATGTGACATTCGATGTTTAGGAAACTTAATGTGCATTGTGAACTATGGCCACATGGTTCACTAAAGTCAACCATAGTTAACTTTGGTAAAACTAAAGTCAAACATTGTTAACCAAATTCAACCATGGTTAACCATACATCAAGCCTTACTCTCTAAAGTCAACCATGGTTGTTTATGGCCAAACTAAATTTAGGCATGCCGACACAACCAAAGATGCGATACTTTATCCATGGTTCACTATAATGTCTAGTATATGCCGACACAACCAAAGATGCGACACATTAATAATGTGGAATTCAACATTCATCAAGGGCACTTCTGGAATGTGATGTTTATCAAGGGTTACGTGCATGGTGACGTTCATAAATGATTATGTCCCATTGTGACATTGGTCAAGGGTTATGTTGCATTGTGACAATGCCCAAGATGTCACACATTAATAATGTGGCATTCCATGTGTAGGAAATATTATGTCACACTGTGAAGTATGGCCACATGGTTCACTAAAATTAACCATGGTTAACTATGGTAAAACTAAACTAAATCCTGGTTAACCAAATCCAACTACGCTGAACTAAAGTCAATCCTTACTCGCTAAAGTCAACCATGGTTGTTGCATTGTGATGTTTATCAATGGTTATATTTCATTACAAAAATGCCCAATATTTGACACATTAATAATGCGACACTCGATGTTTAGGAAACTTCTTGTCACATTGTGAACTATGGCCATGTGGTTCACTAAAGTCATGCATAGTTAACTATGGCCAAAAAAAATTCAAGCATGGTTAACCAAAGTCAACCATGGCTAACCAAACGTCAAACCTTACTTCCTAAAGTCAACCATTGTTGTTTATGTCCAAAATAAATTCAAGCATGGTTGAACAAAGTGAGCCACGGTTTTCTGTAGTGTCTTGTATATGCTGACACAACCAAATATGTGACACATTAATAATGTGGTATTCAACATTCGTAAAGGGTTATGTCATAATGTGATGTTTATCAAGGGTTACGTTGCATTGTGACGTTCATAAAGGGTTATGTCCCATTGCGACATTGGTCAAGGGTTATATGCTTCATTGTGACAATGCCAAAGATGTGACATATTAATAATGTGGCATTCCATGTTTAGGAAATTTCATGTCACACTATGAAGTATGGCCATGTGGTTCACTAAAATAAACCATGGTTGACTATGGTAAAAAAAAACTCAAGTATGGTTAACCAAAGTCAACTACAATTAACTAAAGTCAATCCTTAGTCATTAAATTCAACCATGTTTGTCACAATGTGATGTTTATTAAGGGTTATGTCACATTATGAGATTAGTCAAGGGTTATGTCGCATTTAAAAATGCCCAAGATGTGAAACATTAATAATGTGACATTTGATGTTCAGGAAACTTCATGTCGCATTGTGAACTATGCCCCATGTGGTTCACTAAAGTCAACCATAGTTAACTATGGTCAAAATAAAGTCAAGCTTGGTTAATCAAAGTCAACCATGGTTAACCAAACGTCAAACCTTATTCCCTAAAGTCAACCATGGTTGTTTATGACCAAAATAAATTCAAGCATGGTTGACCAAAGTTAGCCATGGTTTGATACAACGTCTGGTACATATGCCCACACAACTAAAGATACGACACATTAATAATGTCGCATTCAACATTCATCAAGGGTTATGTCACAATGTGATGTTCATCAAGGGTTATGTTACACTACGACGTTCATAAACAATTAAGTCATATAGAGACATTGGTCAAGGGTTATGCTACATTGTGACAATTCCCAAGATGTGAGACATTAAGAATGTGGCATTCCATGTTTAGGAAATTTTATGTCACACTATCAAGTATGGCCACATGGGTCACTAAAATCAACCACGGCTAACTATCGTCAAACTAAAATCAAGCATGGTTAACCAAAGTCAACTACGTATAACTAAAGTCAATCCTTACTTCCTAAATTCATCCATGGTTGAATTTGTCCAAATTAAATCAAGCAATGGTGACAAAAGTCAGCCTTTCTTCGCTACATTGTCTAGAGTATATGCCAACACAACCAAATATGTGACACACTAATAATGTGACATTTGGTGTTCATCAAGGGTTATGTCGCATTGTGATGTTTATCAATGGTTGTGTTGCATTGCAATGTTCATCAACGATTATGTCACATTGTGAACTGTTCAAGGGTTATGCTACATTGTGACATTGGTTAAGGGTTATGTCATATTATAACAATGACTAATATGTGATGCATTAATAATGCGACAATTGATGTTTAGGAAATTTCATGTTGCATTGTGAACTATGGCGAGGTGGTTCACTAAATTCAGCCATTGTTCACTATGGTCAAAATAAATCTAATCATGGTTAACCATGGTTGACTAAGGACAAACTAAAGTTAAGCATGGTTGATCAAAGTCACACATGTTTTTCTACAGTTTTGGTATATGCTCACAACCAAATATGTGACACATTAATGATGTGCCATTCAACATTCATCAAGGGTTATGTTGCATTGTGACGTTTATTAAGGGTTACGTCGCCTTACGATGTTCATCGAAGGTTATGTTTGATTGTGGCATTGGTCAAGAGTTATGCTACATTGGGAGAATGCCCAAGATGTGACACATAATTATTAATGAATGCATCAAATATAACTAAACCTTTAAGAAATATTTCAAATATACATGTGATAATTTATCTCACAAAATTGCAGCAATGTGAGAATCGAATCTAAGCCCTAATGACTTCACAAGTATTACAATCTAATAAATCATTTAAGCAACATTATACATATGGATCTCAATTGTATTGAGGTGTAATTAAATATCATATTAATTACATAATAATTAAACAATAATATTTTGAATAAACTAATTTTAATTTTTAAATTTATTATATAATAAGAATTAAATACTATAATTAATTACATGTAAATAATTAAAAAACAATATAATTGTTTAGATTTCATATTCATGTGCACCATTATTGTTTTAACTAAATTATGAAATAATATCAAAAAATAAGATTATATTTTAATTAACTATCTAAGTTATCAAATAATATTAGCAAAAATTTAAGACTATTTTTAATTATTTATTAAATTACTTTTAAAGTATTAATTTAATTAAATCAAATAAAATTAATTATTATATTATAAATATTTAAATAATATTGTATTGAATTATATAATAATATTTTATTATTATTTTGAATATAATAATTTAATAAAATAACATATTTAGATAATAGTGTAATATAATTGAATTATTAATATTAAAATTAATTTATTAAAATATAACAATAAAATAAAATGGCATTATTAATTAACTAATTATTATATTGTTAACTAATTAAATAATAACATTTCATTAAGGTTGTTTTATTGAATAATACTATTTTCAATTAAGTATCCTATTAAATTTATTGATATTAATATTTTATTTATAGCTTTGTTAACATTTTGTTAAGATTATAATGTGTTGTAATACTTCCTTTTTTAATATTTATATCTATTATGAACACATTAATTTTATAATAATAAATTTAATTCTTAAGATCTTTGTATACCATGAATATAAAAGTTTTTTATTAGTATACTATAAAATTATAATTAAATAATATATATATATATATAATTTTATTTTCTTACTTTATAATAATTTTAATTAATATATTATATTTAAATAATAATGTTTTCAAGTACATAATGTATTTCTTTTTGTTAGATTTGTATATAATTTTATTGTAATATTATTCCATTATTATTTTATTTATATATAATTTTATTTCATTATATTATTTTAGATAATTATTTTATTTAATTAAATACAATATTTTAATAATAAAATAATATAATATTGCATTATTAAAAATTATTACTATTATACTTAAATGATATTATTATTTAATTACATTTAATTAATTATTATTATTATTATCTAAAATATGATAATGATGATGATGATGGTTAACCTCCACTAAGACCAAACTTTGATCTATCGAACCCAAAAAAACAGATTATTTAGTTTATTTTAAAATTATATTCCTATGCTCAAAGAGAATGGAGAAAAGTGTCTCGAGCTCACTATAATTTTGACTTGATAAAAGGCTAGGAAGGTCGGTATTGTAACAAATAGTATGAAACTAAGATCTAATGTGGGTGTACACACGACACTCTAAGAGGAAGTGATTTTCATCTTCATTGTTCATATTCTCACATAGATAATAGATCCTTTCCACCTATGGTGTTTTAGGAACTGCCCAACGACCTGATTCATTATGGAGATCATGAGAGTTCGTTCTTATTATTAGAACATATTATAATAAATAAATAAGAAAGACATTATTATTATGTGAAATGTATCATAATATTAATATATGATAGTTTAGATTTATATCCAATATTAATAAATCAATATGCCTTATTATAATGTGGTGTTTTAGGAATTGCCAAACAATCTCTTTCACTACGATCTATTTATTATAATATATTATAATAAATAAGAAAAACATTATTATTAAGTAAAATGTATCATAATATTAATATATGATAATTTAGATTTATATCCAATATTAATAAATTAATATGCCTTATTAATTGTAATATAATAATTACCCGCATAGGTGTAGACTGACTCGCAAGTGCCGTGTAAATGAAGGAATGTTGTAAAGGAGGTCTCAAGTTCAAATCTCACCCCGATTTATCCGTGCCCCATGCTTGCATGCTATGTGGACGCACCTAGAGTTATAGTGGCAGCCAACGAGAATGGACTCTGTGTCATGCGAGTACGAAAACCACCGAGTTACCGATTCCCCTAGTACCAAAAAAAATAAAAAAATTGTAATATAATAATTAATTTTTTAAATAATATGATTTATAAATGATATTATTTAATTAATTAGAGATGGATATTAAAATAATTAATTATAAAGCTATTAATCAATAAAGTATGCTTAACTTATATGATAAATAATATTGTAAAGAGTTATCTTATATATTTTTTATATATAATATAGGAAAAAACATTAAGTTAATAATATTCTATCTCTATTATCTTTTTTAATGTTTTGTATAAATTAAATAATATCATAATAATTAAATGATATTATTTATTATATATTATAATTAATTAAACAATATTATTTCTATTAATAATTTGTAAATATGTCTATGTGTGAATAAGTTCATATGCTTAAATTTAGTCACAAATTTTTTATATTAATAGTTTTTTTATAGTATGTGCTTAAATTTAAGCCTATCAACGTATTCAGACACATTAATACATTTAATGTGGTTCTTGCAAGTTATTATCTATTTAAAAACTGTGAGTTATTATATATAT
>LPNX011117558.1:83954-99309 GCA_001517045.1 Pseudotsuga menziesii
CCATAAATCTCAAATAAAAACGTCTATCAACGTAATTACATCGTTTGGATTTGTATGCTATGCATGTGGTTTTAAAACAATAATATTTAGTTTGGTTAAGATAATAAGAAGGCAATCAATAATCGGGAATTTAATCATAATAAACATGTTTTGCAACATTTAATGCGGCTACAACTGCACAACAGGTTGTTGGATTTCAAGTAGATTGAAATACAACAACCTGTTGCATAGTTGTAGCCGCATTAAATGTTGCAAAACATGTTTATTAAATTTTTCCTAATAATAATGGAGTAGTCTATTTGTTAGACTTTGTTTTTTAATATTTTTCTTTACAAAATCTGAATTTTGAACTGTTTAATTCATGTTTTTGAATGGATTCAACATCCTCAAATACTTCAAGAATTAATGTAAAATTTCTAATATTTTTTTTTTTATAACTAACCAAACAAATAACTCAAAAAAAAGTTAAAAACTAATATTTAGACTATTGCAATAAATACAATTGAATTCCAAACTTTTAACTCTTCATATATATGGTGAAGACATGTTGAGTGTATATCTTCTAAATTCAAACATATAGTATTTCTTTTAATCTGTTTTTTTAATATATAAACCAAATTACTATTGTATTTCTTTTTAATATGTTTTTGAGTATATATTTTTAATGTGTTTTTTAAATATTATTTTATTTTATTTCTTTCTCATGCCTATCATACATGGTGCCTTCAATTTATTCTCATCATATTAGGTTGAGTGCGAATTTAATATACAATCATATGTAGGAAAAGTGAACTTTATTTTATTGCAACTTGTTATATAAACTTTTAGCGATGGATTGATAAGGTTAAATTATTGTTATCTAAATGTCTACGGGTGAATTTGATAAAGTTATATGATGGTATTTGATAAGGTTATATGAATCTTATTATGAAGATTAAACTATACAATAATCACCTTTTGAGTTGGTTAGCTCTATCACAGCAAATCATGGATGCTATAACATATAACTAATCTTACTATTAGTTTTTCCATTTCCAGCTTCATCCATTTTATCAGCTCAGGAGGCTTTTCCTTAAACTATTGTTATTACATTAATAGTAGCTAGGCTATCATATTCTATTTTTTAGATTGAGTACATTTTTTTCACCGAGATCACCAACATATGAGATGCTGAGATGAGCAGTTTTGATGGATCATTATGTTACTAGTGGACTATAGTACTCTCCCATGACAGGACTAAGTTTCTGGACACTCAGAATTGAGGATTGATGTAGTCATTTAGTCATTTACAAAGCAGTTTCTGATGCCCAGATTTGTATCAGTATTTTCTCAATGGACAGATGATGGTTCAGACGGATTATTTGCATGGATATGACTCAGCTTATATATTGTGCTATGGTTATCATTGCTCTTATACTCATTTTTGTGACATGTATTAGCATTTAGTGTCATGATCTGGCATTCATATAAATATGTAGACTTGTATGTATCTATATTATGTATTGATGTCCCTACTAAGACTTGGAATTTCTTGATCTATACTCATTGGTTTTACCCTCGTTAGGGAGAATAGAGGTAGTCATTCCCACCATTTTTTAGGCTTGCTAGTGTTGGTTTCATCTTTCGATGTCTCCACCCATCCATTACCTTCCAGTTATGTTTCAACCCAACCTATTGCTTGACTTGTGGCATGGAAGACCTTTCCCCGCTAGAGCCTTTGTTGGAAAAACCTCCTTGTTTATTTGTGTCTCGGCTTTGAGTTACATAGGATGTATTTACTTACCTGAAACAAGTAGCGCTGACATCAATACAATGTATTTGGAAATGAAATGAATATCTTGCAAAAAAACCCATTCATCAAAAGTAGTTTTTTTCAACATACATGGATGCAAAGCATAAAATAATAAAAGTCCGCATATAAAAAATGCGTGGACCAAGGCTATGGAAAATCAAAGGCCCAAAAATCAATGGTTCTTAAAAGTTCTATATAAATATTTCTGGCCTTATGTAATGTCCCCTTTTTGGAATTTTATTAAAATGCCCAATTTTCCAATTTTTTCACAATTTTGGCTCTTCACTAGTTTTAGTGTCTTGGTCTCCAAATCAGATCAATTGCTCCCAAATATTCAAAGAATGTGTATGACTGATATAATAACTTAATTATTATTTTTAGGGATGTATTATGGCCCTCCAATCAGTTCTGCAAGTTTATATCAAATTTTGAATAAGATAGATGAATTTACTAGCAATTTTGGGGCTCAAATCCCTCCCGAGTAATTGCCGGAATGGCTTCCCAAATGTAAAAAAAATCACTCAAATTATCAAATTGAAGCAGGGTATGTGTATAATACATTATCAGAGACTCATATGCAGAACCAATCGAACTCCCATGGCTGTTATCACTTCCTTCAATCAGATATAAAAAACTAGTTTTGGACCCTTAGGGAAATGAGATGTAGTTTGCCCCAAATGCTATGAAATTCGACCCAATGGCCACAATTGATCAGTTACAGACCATGAAAACCATAATATACTTTAATCACAGTTCATTCATTCATAAATCATCAATGGTGCACACATATATTCGATTCCATCAAGATTGCAAGAGTTTACAACAAGGTATTGGGGAAATGGCATTGTTTCTTCAATATTGGACAATAATACATGATATATATTGGATTTTCAGCCCAAGAGCTTTCTGAAATTAAATAACATATCATTTAAATCAGAATACAAAATACTGGAGCAAGAGAAGCTCCCTCAAAGAGATGAATAGCTCACCAAGTGCGCCTCACTCAATAGAGCTGAAATATGGTGATAAAACTTGAGATGAATGGAAGAACAAGCTCATAGTGAGATGTCCATGAACTTAATATATATTGCACCTTAAAATAATACTCCATTAAATCTCCATGAAATACCTGAGTGGCCTTTCCAAACACCAACTAGGATGGGAATATTTCACCCTCGAAATTGGCTTAAGCAAGAAAACTAGTCATCCACTAGCTCTCACAATTCACAAATGAGCAAAAGATTCTTCTCATGGATGATCCATGTATTTTATAAAAATTATTAGTCTTCTAAGGTTCCAAATCCATCCATAAACCAAATCCAAGTCGAATTGGTGTGGCTTCTCATGCTATGCCATGTGGCCTCTCTCTTCACCTTTCCTCTTCTCCCAAATTTGATTAGGATCCTCTTGGCCTTCTCAAACTCCCAAATTTGACCTCTAAGATGATCTATTCAGTCCTAACATGTCAGTATGTCAGCCTTTATATTTGAATTGTTTCATAACTGTGATAGAATCTCCATCATTGGTGTCATATATGTCATAAATGTAAGGGAAATCTAGCTAGGTGTCCATGAAACTCTCATTTGGCTCTTCCTCTCCCATGTAAGTTACAATTCATCCAAAATTAGACCTATGAAGTATATGTATAATTATATTAACCTAATAATCCATCCCAAAACATTATGCTTCCCATAGATTGGAAATTATAAGAGGAGGATGCCATTTAACATAGGAATTCTAGCTTGAGTGGGCCCCATAGTCTCCATGTGTCTCCATTCTCCATAGCCATCATCATAAAGTAACAAGGGATTCTACTGAAAATGTGAATAAGAGTGTTCTCCAACCATGTCATCATAAAAAGTAAATATAGGATTTCCATACTCCTCATGTGGCACCATAAAAAATAACCCTTTCACCCATACTTCATTGAGACTAATGCAGCAGAACATGGAATTGTAGGATGTCAGAGAATGAACTAAATCACCCAAATGATAAAAAGGTTCAGAATTTTCATCATGGTAAGGATCCATATGGGTAGTATCATGAAGCTTCTTCAAGAGTGTGAAACCTTTGTCATAGATTGGTTCCAATGTAGAGGAATCATGCTCTTCTTTAAAAATTGCATACCCTTCATCAAGAGACAATTCAAGTTCCTCTTCCACCACATCAAGTGTTTGTATCTCTTCAAGTTCATATTCAAACAGATCAAGTACATTCAAATTTACAAATTTCTCATGATCCACCATGTCATGAGAATTCTCCAAAGAATCTACCATTTGACAATCTGAAACATATGAGGAAAAACAAGTGTCTTGCAACTTTTCAAGAAGTTGCTCATTTTTAAATGTGAGCTTATCAATAAATTAATTATTCTTAAAGTAGGATTCATGTAACCATTCACTAAGCTCAATGACATTTTTTATATCAAAATCAAAAACATGAAATTACCTTTGATGTTGCATATTTCTCTTTGAATCTTCTCCATGTCTTCAAGGAAAGATGGATCCTCCAAAGAAGTATCTCTCCAACAAGAATTTAATACCAATGCTTGAGTGTCATGGAGTATGCTAAGGGAATCTTGGATCTTCTTTTCATTCATCTTTAAGGACCCTTTAAGAAAATCAAGCTCTTGAAAATGAACCTCCTCATCTTCTTCCTTCTTACTTGGACCAACTTCATGGAGCTCAAGTGGTGATGGGGAAGTTGATCTTCTTTCTTCCTCAACTACTACAAGGTCTTCATTTTCATGTTTAATGGAATTTTGGCTTGCAGAAACATTTTGAAATCTGATCTCTATGTCACCAACATAGATTTGTGAGCACCCATCAGTAGGTACTCCTTCATAGTTCAAGAATCCATTAGTAGATGCTCTTTGGTCCATGTCCATAGTATAATTTGTTTTAGAATGATATTCAATAGTTTCAAGGTACTCTTCTTCCTTCTCATTTGATGTTTCCTCATATTTTTCAAAGTCATTTTGGAGTGAATTTATATCCTTTTCATGTACTACTTCTTCTACTTCACATATTTCAGAACTAGGTGGTGTGTGGGTCTCCTCCTTTTGCTCCTTCAAGCAAGATGATGCATTTTTCCCCTTGGTCTTCTTAAAATCAATATATTTTTCCCAACTTTCGATAGCCAAAAATTTGAATCCTTTCATAATATTATTGGTCATGTCTTCAAGGATAGGTTCCATGCTTTTTATTATCTCCTTACCATCATATGAGGTTCCCTTTTCATCCCTAGTCATAGTTTCCAAAAAAATTGCCGCCTTCTCCTACTTTCTTTTTTCCTCTTAAACGAAAGAACTTTTGGGTTTTAATATATAATGGTGGTCCTTGAATTATTGTACTAATAAATATAATACCAAATAAGGTGCAAATATAATTCTCTGATACCACTGTAATGTCCCCTTTTTGGGATTTTATTAAAATGCTCAATTTTTCAATTTTTTTCACAATTTTGGCTCTTGACTAGTTTTAGTGTCTTGGTCTCCAAATCAGACTAATTGCTCCCAAATATTCAGGGAATGTGTATAAATGATATAATAACTTAATTATTATGTTCTTGGATGTATTATGTTCCTCCAATCAGCTATGCGAGTCTATATCAACTTATGAATAAGATAGATGAATTTACTAGCAATTTTGGGATCAAATCCCTCCCGAGTAATTACCGGAATGGCTTTCCAAATGTACATAAACTCACTCAAATTCTCAAATTTAAGCAAGGGATGTGTAAAATAAATTATTATAGAATCACATGCAGAACCAATTGAACTCTCGTGGCTGCTATCACTTCCTTCAATAAGATATAAAAAACTAGTTTTGGACCCTTAGGGAAATGAGATGTAGTTTGCCCCAAATGCTATGAAATTCGAGCCAACGGCCACAAATTATCAGTTACAGACCATTAAACCCATAATATACTTTAATTACAGTTCATTCATTCATAAATAATCAATGGTGCACACATATATTCGATTCCATGAAGATTGGAAGAGTTTACAACAAGGTATTGGGGAAATGGCATTGTTTCTTCAATATTGGATAATAATACATGAGATATATTCGATTTTCAACCTAAGATATTTATAAAATTAAATAATAGAGAATTTAAATCAGAATACAAAATACTGGAGCAAGAGAATCTCACTCAAAGTGATGAATATCTCACCAAGTGTGCCTCACTCAATAGAGCTGAAATATGGTGAGAAAACTTGAGATGAATGGAAGAACAAGATGATATTGATATGTCCATGAACTTACTATATATTGAAACTTAAAAATAAAACTCCATTAGAGATCCATGAAATACTTGAGTGGCCTTTCTAAACACCAACTAGGATGGGAATCTGTCACCCTCGAAATTGGCTTAAGTAAGAAAACTAGTCATCCACTGGCTCTCACAATTCACAAATGAGAAAAATATTCTTCTCATGGATGATCCCTGTATTTTATAAACATTATTAGTCTTCTAAAGTTCCAAATCCACCCATAAAACAAATCCAAGTCGAATTGGTGTGGTTGCTCATGCTATGCCATGTGGCCTCTCTCTTCACATTCCCTCTTCTCCCAAATTTGAGTAGGATCCTCTTGGCCTACTCCAACTCCCAAATTCGACCTCTAAGATGATCTATTCAGTCCTAACATGTTAGTATGTCAGTATTTCAGACTTCATATCTGACTTGTGTCATAAATGTCATATAATCTCCATCATTGGTGTCATAGATGTCATAAATGTAAGGGGAATCTAGCCAAGTGTCCATGAAACTCCCATTTGGATCTTCCTCTCCCATGTAAGTTACAATTCATCCAAAATTTGACCTATGAAGTATATGGACAAGTATATTAACCTAATAATCCATCCCAAAACATTAGGCTTCTCATAGATTCGAAATTACAATAGGAGGATGTCCTTTAACATAGGAATTCTAGCTTGAGTGGGCCAAATAGTCTCCATGTGTCTCCATTATCCATAGCCATTTCAATTTTCCATTTTATTTATTTAATAAGATAAATTATTAAATATTTATCCTCTTCTAATTTCTAAACATCATTTATTATCCCCCTTATTCCAAATCTCAAAACTTCCACCTCCAACCTAGGAAACTAGTGATTTTCCTTCTTGGCAATTATTTGATTTTTAGCATCCCTTTGACAAATTTCATGAATATGGAAAATGTGATTTGGCCATTGTGACCCAATGAAAATTTTGGTACATTCTACCTTACTTGTATTGAGTTGGATTGTGAGCGATTGTCAAGATGAGTAAGCATCTCTGAAGTAGTTCACCCATTTGTGAGACTGTAATATCCTGAATTTTGGACCTAACACTTATAGGTATGTGCCTATTGATTATAATGATTATCTTGATGTTTTGTTTTTATTTTGAGTCAAATACCCACTGAATATGAACATGATGATTTTTTTTACATATTGGGCATACGCCAATTATATATATATGCTTGTTTGTGTTGGGCGTGGACCCTGAAACACATGATTGATGGGATGTTTTGTGTTGAGTGGGAAGCTCTGGAGCACTTGAGTGATTGATGATTTGTGTTGAGTGAGGATCTCTAGAGCACTTGAGTGATTGATTATTTGTGTTGAGCGAGGAGCTATGGAGCACATGAGTAGTTACATTTGTGTTGAGCGAGAATCTTTGGAACACATGAAAAGATGATTGGAATTGTTGGGCATAAGATCTGGAGCATTCCATGTTGATTTTGAGCATAAGCTCTTAAGTATCGAGTCCTTGGCCATTGTATCCCTAGGTGTATCATACAAGTACATCCTAGCATTACTGTTGAGCAAACAACTCTTGAATTGCACTGAATTGTAACTCTCTGTTAAAGTGTTGAGTATGGGCTCTAGTAAGTGCCAAGCGTTACTAAAAAGAATTTAATAAAATTCCGAGTGAAAATGACTCGAGAAAAATATTGATCTCATCATACTTATTTATAAGTGATTAAATGAAATTTCGAATTTATGTATTCTCATCAAAGTACTGAAGAACTTCCACGTTATACGAGGGAAATCCAACATGAAAGGATGTTTAGAGTGGCCTAGCCTAGTAGACTTAAACCATATACCTACTTGACCTTAATGAAGAAGTGTCATTAAGTCTAGGGATCACGGTATATGATGCCCAAAGACAAATGTTAACAACTATTATATTATTATGTACTTTATACATAGTATGTATAAAGAGTTGAATATAATTATAATATTAATGATGAAAGAGAAAGAAAAGATCCATCTAATTATTATTTATTATGAAAAGATAATAAATAGTCCAAAACCTAAAAAGTTTAATTAGAAACTAGTAGAAAGTTCCTAAGATAAAATATAAATAATTACTCGAAGTAATTGAAAATGTTTAAATCAAGAAACAAAGATTTCTTGATTTAACTATCCCTTTGGCTGAAAAGTTTGTCTATAAAGACTCAAGCCAAGGAAAGGCTTGGGGTTCTGATATATCATTAGAGGAGTCATTTTATGCCTGTTTTTCTCTCAAGTAATTCTTGGAGAACATTTTCTTGGAAGGAAAAAGGGGAACTGATCTAGATCTGAGATACTAGATAAGAAAACCTACCTTAGGAGCTCTAAGCTACTTGCATGTTGGAGTCCAGCTCGAGGGGATCCAGATTTAAATCAGGAATGGTTCCGGGTCATGGTTGGGTGGAACGTGGTAGTTCCCAAGTGATTTGGTCATAAAAAATAGAGCCTATATCTGTCTTGAATTGTTAATGCTGGTTATTTGAGTGTGAAGGTTCATCCATTAATAGAGCTCCAATTTACATGTATGAAGCCCTCGATTGTCTAGTCTACTTTCCTAGGATAAATGCTAGCTATGTTAGGTAAATTATTACTTTACATTTTCTAACCCAATGTATATGTTTCTCTGTTTAAAATTGCTAGGGTTTGCATCTTAAAATATTAACCCTAGACTATAAGTGATTTCTTATACCAAGTTTATCTAGGGTTTACTTATTGGTTTATTTTGTAAGTTCAATTTATTTACTAATGTTCATCAAGGTTTCTACACCCTACTTTAAATCTTGTAGTAGTATGATTGATAAAACTGGGCTATGTACAAACTAGGTTATTTCAGACCTGTTGTTATTGTTCATTTAATCTTCATATCGGTGTATTCATGAAGATGGGTGTCTATTTTGGGGGGTCTTATGAGAAAATAAATAATATTTTTTCATGTTTTTCAACTTTGGGCGAACAAAAGTGATATTTTGTTTAGAATTTCACTTTTAAGTAAAAACAAAACTTTTAGATAATTATGTTAGCTTTCTATTCATAATTTTTGCATTTTTTTTATTGATATTTGATATGTCATTTTGGAAAATGTTTAACAGTGTGTTATTATAAAATGAAAGGACTAAAAAATAGTCATGTTTGGTTGCACCCCTAAAATCATTGTTAAACTTGTGTTTTGCAAAAACAAAATATGCTACGACAATCTACACACAATATACGAGAGGATGATTATACGTTTGTAACCAACAGATCTATATACTAATTATAATATTTTTTTGAATTCAATCAATGGGGAAACCTTGTCGATTTTCAACATGTTTTTGGTTGGGACACTTTTCTCTCAATTGACTATAAAAAATTAAAAATCTACGAATACCCTTTTGAAGTAGACACTCCAATTAATGACACCATATTTGTTTCAATTTTTTTGGTGCTGTATTTTTAAAGTTATATATTTTTCATTTCACCACATTTTTAAAGAGATGAAACAAAACTCGACACATGTTAAGAAACAAAAAAAAAAAAAAATATGGGATCTCACCTATACACTACAAAATCTATACCTACAGAAAGTAGATTCAATGACGAAACTAATGGTATCAAGTTTAACAGTCGAGTTGTAGTCTAAGACATCCATTTTACCTTCTAAAAATGGAGAAACCTGAAAACTGTGTAGGTTTCAGGTCTCAAACGTTATTCAGCCGGATAATTGTTCGACCAAATAATAATTTTCCATTACAGATCTGTTATTTGCAACAAAGGTGTTCGGCCGAAAAACCGAACGCAAATTTTTTTTGTCAGGGAAGAAAAAAAAATTACGTTATCTATATTCGTATAAGTAAAATGAAATAGACTCATTATTTTCGCACATTTTCATTTCACATATTTCTGATCAAAATATTTTTGAAGGGGTTTTTAGAGGAGATTTCTTTTGCCAAAGGAGTTTTTTTACAATATATTTCTCTTCTTATTTATTTCCAAGGAGTACATTCAAAGATTGTTTTCTCAAGGCACTTTTGCCAAAGATTTTGTGTTCTAAGGTATTTTTCCAAAGAAGTTATTTCTTTGCAAGGTGCTTTTTCATAGAGTTTTTTTTTCCAAGGTATTTTTGCAAAGTAGTTTATTTCTTTGCAATAGGTTTTTCCAAAGAGTTTTTTTTGCAAAAATGTATTTTTCTTCTTATTTTTTTCCAAGGGGTACATTCAAAGAGTCTTTTTCCAAGGCACTTTTGTAAAAGATTTTGTATTCTAAGGTATTTTTGCAAATGAGCTATTTCTTTGCAAGAGTTTTTTTCAAAGAAAATTTTTTTCCAAGGTATTTTTGCAAAGTAGGTTATTTCTTTGCAATGGGTTTTTCCAAAGAGTTTTTTTGCAAGGTATTTTTGGAAAGGAGTTTTTTTTTCCAAAATATTTTTATAAATTGTTTTTTCAAAGAAGGTTTATTTTCAAAGTATTTTTTCAAATAAGTTTTTTTTCCAATGATTTTACAAAGAAGATTTCTTTACAAGGTGTTCTTATTTTTTTGCAAGGGGTTTTTCCAAAGGAGATTAAACAATCATGGAAAATAAGAAAAACAACCAAAAAAAGAGTGATCGTAAACGTGATGGTGATGCTAATAGGGAAAAAAAATCAGAAATAGAGCCAAAAGAGCAAGGGTTGTAGAAACAAAAAAGAGAATTATTGAAGATGTAGGAACAAATTTACATGATACTGTTGATGAAATGGAAATTGAAAATAGGGTACAAGAAGAACAAATTGAAGTTGAATATGTAAATAGTGATTTACATGCTAATGTTGATGAATTCAATATTGAAGATCAAAATCAAGATCCAGAAATTGGACCTGGAATGTATATATCATGTATTTTCCAAATTCATTTTTTATAATGAATTGTATTTTTGGACATATGTTAAATTAAATTTAACTTGATGTATAGGTATTTTCACCATTGACGATGAAATGTTAGAAGACATTGATTGCAACAAATATGGAGAAAAAATACCCATACATGTTGCATGATGTCGTACTACAAAAATTTATGATGATATTCTCAAGGATTGTTCAATAGCAGGACAAGTGCAAATTTTGAGATGTTTATTGGTGTTCAAGAAGTTAGAAGGTGCTATGTCATTATTGGGTATTCACAAGGCAACAAAAGAGTTGAAATTGAAACATAATGTGATAGAAAATATACGTGATGAAATAAAAAAATTTGGAAAATCCAGAAAGAAGGATACCAGTGCTGCACATAGAGCAATTCAGACAATAATTGTTTCAGCTAGTACTAGAAAAAACATTTGACAACACAACTAGCACAAGCAGTTGGATCCTCATGAAAGACATTATACAAACATAACAAATTTAGAATGCAAATATATGAAAATGATGAACTTGCTTGCTGGGCAATTATTTGTAGACAACCTTACAAAGATAGAATGGGATAAGGTGTTAAATATATTGTACAGAAATACTAGTTGGCACATGCTCAAGTTTCACCAAATTCAAGGGATGTGATATGACAAAGAGTATCATGAAATGTATATGAAAGCCATCCAAAACATATAATGGAAATCACACAAGTAAAATTGTTAAATAAATTCAAGGAGGATCACCGTGGAATTAATATGTCAATCACTACATTTGTGCAACAAAAACCATGATATGCTAGACTTATTACTATACATGACACATGTTGTTGTCATTATCATGTGCAATTTCAATTATATTACGACACATTTCTTGAATTTGGTAAAATGTTTTGTACAAATTCACCACCTCCACCCACAATACATGAATTCATATCTCAAACTCTATGTGAGAGAAATCACAATGAAGTATTTTATAATAAGAAATGTGTCAATGGAAAACATTATCATCGTTGTGAAAATATGGTTTTATTCCACAATAAATACCGTATCGATAATGATTAGTCGCTTTCAAATGTAACCGTTGATTGGAGAAGATAAGAATACAACAATTATTCTACAAGTTCTAGTGATGCACATTCCAGAAGAATTGATTTGCAAGAAGATAAAATATGTGTGACAGATTTTCTCAAGAAGTTTGAAAGTGAAATTTATAAATACACCAAGCATTCACATAGAGAACGATGGCAAGACCTTCAATTCAAACATTCCCGTGAAATTTTTCTAGCTGGAACAATTTTGTTTGTGGTTGATTTTGTAGAAAACCATACATTTGCTGCACAAAAAGAGATTCAAAGTGAATACTATCATTCTAACTAAGTTTCGATATTTGTCCATGTTCTATATAGACATTCTCAATAGGATGTTGATGGCATCGAAAGCACGTGTGATAATAGGGATGTGATTAAAGAATATCACTTTTATATCAGTGATGATCGTACACATGATACACATTTTGTTCAACATTGCATTGAATTTTTTTTGTATGATTCACTAAAAAGGAGTGAAGTTAAATTCAATGAACATTGGATATGGTCAAATGGATGTGCGGGACAATTTAAATCTTCACGATAATTTTTTTGGTTATGTTGACTTCATAAAGCACTAAAAATTAAACATCGCTGTAATTTCTTTGAAACTGGACATGGAAAAGGTGACCATGATGGTGCAGGAGCATGCATTAAAAGAGCACTTCGAAGATGGGAAATGAACCATTCTTCTAGACGATTCCATTGATCTACAAAGGTTGTCCAATGGTGTAAATCACATCTAAGCCATGATTGTAGTCAACAATCAAAATATGTGCGTAGGTATGTACATGATTTTTTAAATTTATATTAATTTTCAATTTTAAAAGTTGTATGTACTAACATTGAAATATATGTACACTAACATTAAAAGTTGTCATTTGTGATTTATCATTTATTGTGTAGGTTTTTTTGGTTTATTGGGGTCCAAGATATAGATAGATCAATACCATATGAGGCTAGCACCATACATGGGACTAGAGAACCTCACTCTATTGAAAAAAAGCCTTCCAAAATGTGTTTGCATTTGACAATAGAAAGCAACCATGTTTTTGTGATATTTGCACTGAAAATGTTGAATCTACAAAATTTTGTGAAAACATAACAAACAACTACATAAAACATTGGAAACACACAGAGATTAATCCAAAAGGGAAAATGCCACTAGCAAGAATAGTAGAATTAGAATCAGAAGAAATAGAAATATCATTTGATGGCGATAGAATTTCAGATCTTGTTAGAGAAGTAATGATCTTGTTGATTTTTCATTGTTGTCCATCATCTGATGTGTATATAGTCAATTTAATTGACTTAAAAACTCTAACGTCAATTGTAATTTGCACATGAGATGTTTTCACTGTGATTGCACTTTCAGACAACAAAGAAAATGTAAAACATTATTTGATGCGATGCACTGAAGGAAAGATGAAGTTGTTGGAGGACTACAATAACAACGTACTTACATATGAGAGAGGATCCATCATTTTAAAAGGTTATTTTTTGCAGCAGACCCATATGACTGAAAATTATGTCTACTTTCAGGATTATGGACCCAATGTTATATGTTGTCAGTATAGTCATTTAGTATGTGCATCTCAAATAAAATTGGTACACGTTCCATTGAAAAAAAAACTTAAAAAATAGAAAATGGAAAATGTCCAAATATGACCATAAATGGATAATTGAGGACAACATTCCAATGCGATGTTTTTAACTATACCAAAAATGAAATGATCGATGTTGGGTGATTTAAAAGAAATTTATGGGAATTAAAGTTGTTAATCCAATTCCACTTGACACATTTCTTTGAATTAAGCTAAATTATCATTTTAAATTTAACATTAAAACTCACGTTTAATGAATCAAGTTGCTAATTTTAGCTTAGTAATAAAAAATATTCCATATGAGGTAGAGGCATCTTGCCAATGGAAAGTAATAAATTGAAGTTCTACGATGACAGATAATATTCTAGTTATGTATATGACCATTATATAAAATTTGATTGTGAATACAAGATGTGAGTTAGGAATATGATTTAAATGTGCAATATTTCAATGTTGGGGTTCCCTTGGCTATCTTACTAGGATTTGATCATGAATGGTATGGTGAATAAAATGTTATGTGTGTATTGATAGTACATTGGTATGATTTTTGCTAGTGGCATGATTATCCCATAACTTTAGTGACATAATAGTTAATAATGTTGAGAACTCTTTTGTCATTTTTGATTCATATTGTTATCTAAATAGTAAGCACTCTTTCTATTTGGTTTAAAAAATTGATGAAATAGTAAATTTGAGCTCATGTTCTATGTTTGAAGCATGAAAATCAGCTAGTGTAAGTCTCCTAAAAAATTTCCATGGGACATAAATCCTTATAGATAGAAACTATAAGTATGAATTAAGGATGTTTGTTATTTTATGAGAGATCAAGTTCCAATATAATAAATAATAGGATCAAACCTTTGTGATATAATGAATATAGCTAGTGAATTCCCAACATTTCATAACATTCATTCTTAACATTTCCTAACATTCATTCTTAAAATTCCTAACATTTCCCACACTCATTCCTACCATTGATTCCTAACATTCCCCACATTTAAAACTTCCTAAACTTTCTAACATTCATTCCTAACATTCCTAACATTTCCCCACATTCATTCCTAACATTTTCCACATTTATACTTAACATTGTATTGTACATTTATAACATTCCTACCATTCCCCACATTCATTTCTAACATTCATTATTAACATTATATTTCACCTATCAAAACTTCCTAACATTCCTAACATTTCCTAACATTCATTCCTAACATTCTCCACATTCATTCCTAACATTACATTGCACCTATCAAAACTTCCTAACGTTCATTCTCAACATCTCTGAAAATATTTTACATCTACAAACATACATAAATTTAATAGTACATACATTCATAAATTTAATAATACATACATTATTTCTTAACATTAGATTGCACCTATCAAAAATTCCTAACATTCCTAACATTTCCTAACATTCATTCCTGACATTCCCCACATTCATTCTTGAAATTAGATTTCACCTATCAAAACTTCCTAACATTCATTCTCAACATCTCAACACTGAAAATATTTTACATCTACAAACATACTAAAATTTAATAATACATACATTCATAATATGTAAGTTCAATATACATGTATATAATCCAAAAACAACAATATGTAAGGTCAATGTACATGTATATAATAATAATAATAAACAATCATGAACATGTGAGTTCAATGTACATATGTATAATCTAAAAATAAAGCTCCTCGATGTCCAAAACAACTACAATTTATATATA
>LPNX011117558.1:120795-161106 GCA_001517045.1 Pseudotsuga menziesii
GGATGCCAGCCTGAGTTATATTGGTTATCTCATCATTTACACGTTATTATTTTGTCTATTGGATATTTTTGATGATCCGATAGAGACCTGAAAAGGGTATGAGTATATACCCTAGATGGATTTGGATTTTTTGAGTCTAGTGAGACATCTAGTTTTCAGTTCCAAGCACTTTCAGAGATGATCAGGCTCATTTTACCCTTCTGATGCAGTTTTGCTTCACTAGATGATGTGTCTAAGCAGGGAAATGTTTTTATTAGATCTCCTATGGTGCTGTATGGGGCAGAGGGGTTGAAACCACTTGATTGTACTATAGTACCCCCCTCCTAGAGAACATGGTGGGCTCCATTGGACAACACATACGCCCTAGGAGGATATTTTGGCAGGTTCATGTTTCCTGAGCCATATTAAAAAATGATTAATGGCTACTGAAGAAATTGATTTGGGATATTGAGGAAATGAAATGGCATGGGATGAGTCATTATGATGAGAGTGATGTCCTTACAAGTTGGATAATTGAAAGGAAATACTTCTAATGCTATCAAACTTAAATACATGTCAAAAATTTTACATGGTATCAAGGCTTTGGATGTGAAGAGAAAAGTTCTTGAAAAATCACTGTAGCCTCCATAGAAATTGGGACAAATTGTATAATGAGATAGTAGACTCTTATTGGGTCAAAGATGTCCTCAACCACTTTTAGGAAATAAGAGAGACTTGAAGGGTCAACAAATTTCAATTCATGGAAAACAAGAGTTATGGCCACTTTGGAAGAAATTGATCTTGATGACTTGGTCACGAATACTATAGAATAACCCACAACTAATGCAGGGACGAAAACATTCAAGAATAAGAAAAGCAATAAAAATTATTATATACGATTCAGGCAAATAGACCTTAATTCCTATCATAACCCCACTAAAGAGATCTAAAGAATGTTTTTACACTTTGAATAATTTGTATGAAAGGAAAGCACCCACTCATAACAGAGTGTTGAAGAACTCGCTTAACTACTTGAAGATGGAAAAGGATCAAGGAGTGGCTTCATTCTTCCCAAAAATATCTCAGGTAAGAGATCAAATTTTGACTATTGTTACTTTAGTAGATGATGATGAACTTATACAAACAGTTTTTGATGGCCTTCTTATTTCTTCAGAAACATTCTTGGCTGCTTCCTAAGTGGTAGGGAAGTACAACCTAACTTTGAAAGACTATGGCATGATTGCTTGGAATAAGAAGGTAGAATTTAAAGCAAGGAAAGTGTTGTTAAGGAAGAAAACCTTTCCCTTACAGCCAAAACAAAGATGTTCAAGAAATCATTTCCTCTAAAGAGGAAAGAGAAAAAACCTCCAAGTAAGCACCTTGATGTGTTTAAAAGTTGAATGTTTTAATTATGACAAGGCGGGACATTATGCCATATAATTTAGGCATTAAAACAAAAGATTTAAAAGAATATCTCAAGCATCGACAATAGAAGAAGGACCAAAACGGAGGAAGAATTATAATTCCTCCACATAAGAAGAATCAATAAGAGAATACTACCTAATATATGCTCTCTCTGGAACTATCAAAAATAGTATTAATTCATGTTTGGTGGATGGTGGAGCCTCAAGACACATGACAGTATTTCATCAAGACATGAACAACTACAGAAAGAAGAAGTTTACTACTCAAGTATAAATTAGAGATGACAACACCTATGAAATCGAAGTAGTTGGTTCAAAATCACTTCATCTTGATTCGTGGAATATTCTGCATATTGAGGACATGTTGTATGTCCCAAACTTGAATAAGAACCTCCTCTTAGTTTTTGGATTAGAATATAAAGGCTAAAAAGTAATTTTCATGGATAGAAAGGTTCTTTTATGGTCAAAGAATGAAAATATGAGTTCAGTTGAGGTGATTAGGGTTCGAGAGAGAAGCCTCTATAAGGAATTTGTATAGTGAACTCAGGAATTGGTTCGCAACATAATCAATCCATGTGATTTATGGCATCGAAGGCTTGGGAATATTAATTATATATTTTCTATTGGTCTTCAAAATATGGTAATAGGTATGCCTGAGTTTCCTTATGAACATGATGGTATTTGTAAAGGTTGTGCCTTGGGAAAAAATATCAATAAATCATTTCCTAAGAGTAAAAATCGATCTAAAGGAACTCTCGATATAATCCACTCAAATATATGTGGACATATGAATTCACCCTCTTTATGTGGTTTTCTATACTATGTATTGTTTATAGATGATTACTCTCACGAAACATGCATTTATTTCTAAAAGTTGAAAGTGAAACTTTTGATAAATCAATGAGTTCAAGGCTCTGATTGAAAATCAAACAAGAAGGCACATTCATACCTTAAGATTAGACAATGGAGGTGAGTTTTAATATAATGATTTTGATTATTTTTTCAAAGAAGTAGGAATCAAGAGGGAGCTAACAATTCCATACAACCCTCGACAAAATGGAGTTGCAGAGAGGAAGAACAAGACAATTTGTGAAGCTACCAAAGCCATGTTATCTAATATTGATCTCCATTTATCTCTCTGGGATGAGGCTTCTGGTACTTCTGTCTACATTAAAAATATGTGTCCTCATATCATTTTAAGGGAAAGACTCTAGAAGAAGTATTCATAGGTAAGAAACCCACAGTTGATAACATGACAATCTTTGGAACTCCAGTTTATATTCATGTGCCACAATAAAAGTGATAAAAAATAGAACAATATGGAAAGTATTGGACTTTGTTTTTTTATAGTGAAAACTTAAGATATTATCGCATCTATGTTCTTTGACAAAGGTACATTGAGATCAGTAGAGATGTGATATTTCATGAGGAATTTTTTTGTCACTCTAAAGAGCTTTCATATGACGCAAAAGATTCTCCTCCTAAAATTACATATTCTCCTCATTTAGAAAACCAACAAGAAGAATAACATGAGCCTTCAATGTGAATTACTCCCTTATAATCAGAAAGATGGGACAAAGAGTTGCTTAAATCCCCTCCATATAAAATAAGGTACGCTTGGGCTCAAGAATTTTTGCAAGAAGCATAGAAACTTAAAGCTCCTCCTGGAAATTTTAGAGAAAGCAAGCTACACCAGAGGTATAGAGGTGTTATTATCAAGATCATTGAAGTAGAGACTTCTACATATAAGGAAGCTACAAATCAACAGGTATGGAATTATGCCATGATAAAGGAATAAAATTCTATCATAAAAAATTATGTATGGGAAATAGTTCCAAGACCAAAAGGAAATACTGTGTTAACTTTTAAGTGGCTCTACAAAATCAAGCATGTCTTTGATGACAACATTGAAAAATATAAAGAAAGTTTTGTGGCACAGGTTTTCTCTCAAAAGGAAGGCATAGACTATGATGAAACATTTGATCCAATAGTTATATATACCAATATCAAAACAATATTCTCTCTCACTTTCATCTTTGGATGGAAACTTCATCAAATGGGTTTAAAGATAGATTTACTTAATCGAAAAGTTGAAGAATAATTATACATTGAGAAACTAGAAGGTATTTTTACTCATGGAATGAAATCTCGTGTGCAAATAAAAGAAATATCTGTATGGGATCAAACAGCCCCCAACTATTTCGTATTCCAGAATTTATAGTTATCTTTGTAGCCTAGGATTCTCCAAGAGTACTCCTAACTCCAACCTTTACTTCAAGGTTGTTCATAATAATTCATTAATCCTTGTGTTATATGTGGATGACTTGTTCCTCACTAAATAAGAACAACTAATCATTTAGTGTAAGAGGGAGCTCACATCAGAATTTGAGATGAGGGATCTGGGACTCATGCAATATTTTCTTCATTTAGAGGTTTGACAAAATCTAGGAAATACTTTCTCTCACAGGGGAAGTATGATATTGATATATTACAAAGGTTTGGGATGCAAGACTGCAATAACTTGGGCACACCCATTCAAATGAACTTGAAGAAGATACATGAGTCATATTCTTGTTCAAAGATAGTGGATCCTACTCATTATCAACAACTTATTGTATCCTTGATGTATCTTGTGCATTCTGAACCTGATATTTGTTATACAATTAGTGAATTAAGTAAATTTGTGTCTGATCCTAAGAACATACATTGCATAGGTGCTAAACATGTGATTAGATATTTTTGTGGCACTATTACTTATGGTATTGAGTACACTTCCAATAGTGGAGTAATGTTTCATGGTTATGTTGACTCTGATTGGGCTAGTATCACACTATACTAGAAAATCACATCCAAATATTGCTTCAGTATAGAATCAAACATCATCTCTTGGTCCAACAAGAAACAATGATCCATAGCTCAAAGCACAACTTAAGTTGAGTATATTATTTCCAGTCATTTTTGCAAAGAGGTAGTGTGGCTTAGGAAGCTACTCTCTATTTTGTTTGGTGTAAATATTGAGAAAATTATTATCCATTGTGATAACTAGAGTTGCATAAAGATTTATGAAAATCCGATGTTTCATGACAGATCAAAACACATTGATATGAAGTATCACTTCATTAGAGATATGCTCCATTGACGGGACATGCAACTTCTATACATATGTATAGATGAGTAGACTGCAGATTGTTATATTTTTATCACTTAAGAAATATGATCTTAGGATATTATCTGAGAGAATAAAATGCACAGCAATAAACACAAGAGACAAGAGACACAAAGAATTTTCCTCAGGGAAATCATAAAGGAGAAAACTCTGCAACTTCCTTAGAGATAAAATGAGCACCAATGGCAGCAGTAAAACCTAAAAACATAAAGATGATCCCCAATAGCTTGTTCTCTCTCTCTCTCTCTCTCTCTTGAGAGAGATTCTCCTCTCTCACTCATGAGCCCTAGTGAGTGAGTGTGTGTGTGATAAATAGAGAGGCTCACTCTCTATTTATATTCTTTTGTTCACTTAATGTCCACTCCAACATGTCATCCCCACTTAACAATTACTTACTAGGGCCGACATCTCTAGAAGAGTCTAATAACCCTAGTGCCCCACAACTGTGCATACTTTGCCCTCCGATAAACAAGGAGGGTTAACCTTGACACATTTGTGTGGACTATTGCCCCAACTCATAATGGAGGGTTAACCTCAATGAATTTATATGACTTGTTTACTTTATTGAATCTCTCGATCGAAACATCGGGGCATGACATGAATCAATTACATTATAGATACTTCCTGGAATAAACATTGGGGTACAATACATAAGATATACAAGTGAATACATTCCAAAGTTACAAATACATCAACACTCCTTCTCAACTAGGAAGGTATTCTCTCGAGACAATTTATCAGCACAAGTATTCTTCTCTGTAACACTTGGATGATCATCAAGTCATATTCATATTCAAGTCATCTTCATCAATTTTGGATCATCACTGGATCATCATCGAAGCTGGATCATCACTGGATCATCATCAAGGCTAGATCATCACTCGATCATCATCATCATCATCCTTGATTCCGCTATCTCAATCAAATGGTGCTATCTCTTCATTCTTATCATCACAGGAAGTTCTACAGAGCCAACCCTTTTTCATGTTGGCCGTAGGCCTAGCCTCCATGTAGGTATTCATCTTCTTCAGCACTTATATCTGACCCAGTCAGAAAGGCCCGCACAGCACTTACATCTGACCATGGGATGAACACATCAACCATGTCACAAATGCCCAACACTCACATCTGACTATGGGATAAAAAAACCAACCATTTCAGAAAGGCTCCGTACTTATATCTTACCATGGGATGAACACATCAACCATGTAAGAAGGGATCATCACTTATATATTACCATCGGATGAACACATCAACCATGTAAGTAGGGCTCAACACTTATATCTGACCATGGGATGAACACATCGACCATGTTATAAGGGCTCATCACTTATATCTTACCATGGTATGAACACATCAACCATGTAAGAAAGGCTCTACACTTATATCTGATCATGTGGGATGAACACATCCCACAATCACATAGGAATGGATCTTAGTCCCAAATTGAGTATTCCTGGTAACTAACCAGGTACCTCCATTCTCCCAGAGAATGGCCTTCAGTGCTTATATCTGATCATGTGGGAACATATACCTCAATCACATCACAATGGATCTCAGCTCTAGGTTGAGTATTCTTGCTAACTGACCAGGTGCCTCCAATCAGAGAATGGAATTCATCGCTTATATCTGATCATGTGAGAACACATCTAACAATCACCTTAGAATGGCTCAGCACTCGCATCTGACAATGGAAGGAACCAATCCTCTCACCATGACAGAATTAATCATCCCTTACATATAACCATGGAAGGAACCAATCGTCTGACCATGTCAGAATGGCTTATGGACTCATCACTTCCCCTTGGAGGGAACCTCGATCTGGAGAACACCAAGCTTCTCCTTGAAGTACTCAAACTTCACTTTGACCAATGGCTTAGTCAACACATCAGCTATGTGATCATCCATCACAAAATACTGGAGCTTCACTACTCCTCTCTGCACCATATCCATGATATAGTGATATTTGATCATGATATGATTCGACTTGTCATGGAACATCGGGTTCTCAGACAATTTCACACAACTCTGGTTGTCGCAATATATACAAGTAGCATCCAACTGGAGATCAAATAAATTAGACAGTATCTTCTTCAGCCATACTACCTCACAACTAGCTGAACAAGCTGCAACATTGTCAAAACCCCACATTTTCACAAAAAATTAAAATTTTGAATTAACATGAAATGCTGAGACTACGTTTTATTAACAGTTAACGATTAACAGAAAGAGAAATAGTTAATAGATTAATTTGCATAAACTCAAGTATGTTAACTCAGCAATTTTCTTATTAACACGATCTTAAGTTTATCTTGTGCATAAATTCTATATTTGGTTTACTGATGAGTTCTATTTATGAGAGTAGGTGGAATCTGACTTTGAATTATGGGGCTTACTTAGCATTTATGCTAACACAGATGGATTATTTGTTCTTACAGGTTTACAGGTATAAATGGCTGAGTATCATCTTTAAATTCATAAAGCATCCTACAATATTTCTATTTACATTTAATAAGCTTAGATTATAAGCTGATGTAATTCAACCTACTTCTGTAAGGTAAACCAATTTGTTTTCTTCTGTTACTATTGTAAACGAAGTTCAGATGATTGTATTTCTACCTATAGAATATGTAGCGATAGTATTATTTCCTTTAGTTCTGAATAATTTATTTTATCTTCTTGATATTTTTTATTTTCAAAAAGCATACCCTAGCAATTCTATGTTACATTTCTTATATTTGGTTCTCTCTAAGAACAACTTCCAGGGTTGATGTTTTTCCTATTGAGTCAATCTTTATCCTCTTAAGTTAACATTAGAAATTTTGTAAGAATGTAAAACTATACTACAGTAATGAGAAACTGCCACAACGTCTAAGATAAGATCTCATGGATCTGTATTAAGTAAAAGAGCTCATAGGAAAATGTGCTTACCTTTCATTTGCCATTACACGGTTTGTTATCAAAACTTGGATAGTTTCTAAGATTTAATAATGTGCATAAACTATTTGTTTAGCGACATAAAAGGTTTTATTAGTGTTACATTTGCATAATGCTTGTGATCCTGTCCAAACGACACTATGCAAAATACTCTAGTTGAAATATGTGTAATTCATTTGCACCACCATGAATGGAGCTGGAACTATTAGATAGTTATTCTTACAATATTCACTAAATTGTTTATAAGACAAATATTTCATACTTATCTTGAAATACTATTGTTGACAACTTAGTTATTACACAACCTATATCCCAATGATGATATCTTTATATAAAGTTTGATGAGTTGCAAAAAATTCAAAAGAGGTTAATACCTATATAGGGATTATTCGTATTACTATGATAAATGTTTATATAATTTTTTAATATATCCATGGTGCAAACTTATAATAGAGAATACACGATTCTCATTAGTATAACTTACAATGCAAACATAAACATAAATCTCACTACCTTTTACTAGCGATATTGCAAACGTTGGTTATTGATAAATTAAATAATGTATTGCTTTGGGTTACGAGGCTGAAGGATTATATTATGTGATGAGTCAACGTTGTAATAACACTGAGATAAATTTTAACGTTAATCAATTAACATAACGTTGTAAACCCACGCCAATAACACTATGCACCAAGCGTTGAAACGATTATTGAAATGATTTGAAACCCATGCAAACTATAATGTGGTTTTTGATGAAATCATTTGTTGAATAAATTGATTTTCGAAACGTAGGTGACTATAGAAAGTCAACCCACTGCATGATTAAAATATTGCGACCACATGGATGTTTCTTGGCCATGCACCTGTTGCTTATAAATTCGTCAACCCTAACCTTCGGCCCATTTGACCTCCATCATTTGCGTTGGCTCTGTGGGCTGCTCTGCAATCTGCCATGGCGGCCATAAGTTGCAGACAGCTACAGTGGCTTCAACACTGTCATTATTTGTTTCTTATTCCCTTGAGCTAGGTTCTATCATTCACCGTCACTGTAATTTTCTTTCTTTGGTTAGAGTTCGCTGCTTCTTCTTGCAAATGGCTTATGACTGCATGAAATTCCTTTCTTATCCTTTCTCATGGTTTGTCCTTGGTGAAATATTTGGGATTATTGTATGTAATGGTGTTTCTCCTTTGTCTTGGGGTTCTAGAGTTTGGTTCACCTATTTGACTCTAGTGATAGTCTGACTCCATGCTCGCAGACTCCTTGCAACCATTACTCAGGCTTACCCACCTCTACTGTTAGTTGTGAAATACCAGAGTCCATCGTCTCCATCCTCGACGAGCATGAGGGTTCGACTCTTCTTCATGCTAGTTGTGGTATTATTGTTCGTCTGGGGCTCCATCGTTTTTGTTTCCAGCTAAGGTGAGTAAAACAAAATTTTAGAACTATTGCTATTTGTGGTTTTAATTTGCATAGGGGTTTTTGACTTTAAAATATTTTTGGTTATTTATTATGCAGGTTGGCTCATCTCCAAAGTTGGTCATTACACTGTATAGATGGCTCCCCGAAGCATTCTTGGTAAGCTCTGGTTTTGAATCTGGATTCCCCTGCTTGTACAGACTCTTGTAGTTGGAAAGTCTCGGCTGTGTTGCACCCAGTATTGGGTTGATGTCCTTCGTTTTCCTTTTATAGAATTTTTTGTTTTAGTTAAAACCCTTGCATGTCACAAGGTGACTACAGCTTTAAGCTGTGGCTTGTATAGCTCCTCTTGTAGTTGTAATGAACTCATAGTTTTGTAAAAAGAATTTCTTTTTGATTTATAAACGATAATATTTATGTTCATAATATTGTCTGTATATAATGCAAATACTTAAGTATAGAATACAAATACTTAAGCTTTTATTTGTGCATACACTTATTTAAATAAGACTGTGACTAATCTGTAACAGTTTATTGCTTATACTTGTACATAAAATTTAACCACTAGATTATGATTTGGTTGTTTTTATTAGATCAAGGGTATTATTAAACTAGGGTTCGACCCCACAGTTCTCTTTTGCAGAAAGATAAAACTGTTAGTATTTGCAATACAGTTCTTACATAGATATGAAATGTTAATTTATTAAGTTCTTAATATTTTTTTTCTGAATTGTTATCTAGGGTTTTAGTAGGATTACTCGTAAACATTAATTTAGTAACAAGTCTATTTTTTTTTAAATAAAAGAATAATTCCTTTCCAAAAACCCTTTCGATTTATAGTAACTAATTCTCTTAGTTAGTTAACAATATATTTAGTTAAACAAAGTATTTATATTTTCTATCTTAATACCATAATTATTTTTTTTATATCACTATCCTGTATTAGTAATATTTGTTAGTTTTTTTTAACTATTATTAATTCTAGTAAACTAGATATGGTATCTGATACCTTGTTTGAACTGAAAGTAAACAAGTACTTTAGCTTTATTTCTTCTGCTCCATAGAATCAGTTAATAAGTATGATACAAGGAAAATAAACATGTAACATAGCACAGATTAACATCCTGCATAATTTAAATTTGATAAAAAGAATAAGATGTTGTGTATAACATAATCTATTTCCTATTAGAGGATTTATAAAGAAGATCCTTCTATCTGTGCTGAATTATTTCTATTTCTTTTTCTGCTGTACTTACCTACATAATCTAGTTAAGAAGAACATATAAGAACAAGTTATTGTTCTTCGCTGATAATAGTCTTCACACAGAAATAAGTTATGCTGATATAATGAAATGCATAATACATCTACTCATTTCAGTCTCCTATCATATCTTCATCTATTTTAAAGACACTACCTGTGCTAGAGTACGGTCTATTTTATTCCAGACAGGGAAAAACACAGGTAGGATTATTTCATCCAATTATAGATTCAATATTCAAATAACTAAAAGATTACAACCTCTAACAGTTCACTACAAAACATGTAAATCATTCATGATTCATTCATTCTTGGATATAAACTTATAGTGTACGATATAGTTTTGCAAGTCAATAATGTTTCGTATAGGTAGTTTATACTAGCCTAATAATATTTTTTTTTTCGATTTTTGGGGACATTACAGAGACACTGCCATCCCCTTTGTTATTGTTGGTTTGGCATATGGCTAGAGTGTGTATTCCCTTTCCATATACAAAGTGTCACAATGTTGATGATCAGATAGAGACCTGGAAAGGGTATGAGTATATACCCTATATGGATTTGGATTTTATGAGTCTAGTGAGACATCTAGTTTTCAGTTCCAAGAACTTTCAAAGATGATCAGGCTCATTTTACCCTTCTAACGCAGTTTTGCTTCACTGGATGATGCGTCTGAGTAGGTGAATATTTTTATTGGATCTCCTAGGGCACTGTATGGGGCATAGGGGTTGAAACCACTTGATTGTACAATAGTACCCCCCTCCCAGAGAACCTGGTGGGCTCCGTTGGACAACACAGACGCCTTGGGAGGATGTTATGGCAGGTTCATGTTTCCTATGGTAGATTAAAGAATGATTAATGGCTACTGAAGAAATTGATTTGGGATATTGAGGAAATAAAATGGCATGGGATGAGTCATTATGATGAGAGTGATGTCCTTACAAGTTGGATAATTGAAAGGAAAGACTTCTAATACTATCAAACTTAAATACATGTAAAAAATTTTACATGGTGTAAAGGCTTTGGATGTGAAGAGAAAATTTCTTGAAAAATCACTGTAGCCTCCATAGAAATTGGGACAAATTGTATAATGAGATAGAAGACTCTTATTGGGTCAAAGATGGCCTCAACCACTTTTAGGAAATAAGAGAGACTTGAAGGGTCAACAAATTTAAATTCATGGAAAACAAGAGTCTCAACCACTTTAGAAGAAATTGATCTTGATGACTTGTTCATGAATAGTATAGAATACTCCACAACTAATGCAAGGAGGAAAACATTCAAGAAGAAGAAAGGCAATAAAAAGGATTATATATGATTCAAGAAAAGAGACCTTGATTCCTCTCATAACCCCACTAAAGAGATCTAAAGAATGTTTTTACACTTTGAATAATTTGTATGAAAAGAAAGCACCCAGTCATAACAGAGTGTTGAAGAACTTGCTTAACTATTTGAAGATGGAAAAGGATCAAGGAGTGGCTTCATTCTTCACAAAAATATCTTAGGTAAGAGATCAAATTTTGACTACTGTTACTCTAGTAGGTGCTGATGAACTTATACAAATGGTTTTTGGTGGCCTTCTTATTTCTTTGGAAACATTCTTGGTTGCTTCCACGAGTGTTAGGGAAGTACAACCTAACTTTGAAAGACTATGGCACGATTGCTTGGAAGAAGAAGGTAGAATTTAAAGCAAGGAAAGTGCTGTTAAGGAAGAAAAAGTTTGCCTTACAACCAAAACAAAGATGTTCAAGAAATCATTTCCTCTAAAGAGGAAAGAGAAAAAACCTCAAGGTAAGCACCCTGATGTGTTTAAAAGTTGAATGTTTTAATTATGACAAGACGAGACACTATGCCATATAATTTAGGCATTCAAATAAAAGCTTCAAAAGAACTTTTCAAGCATCCACAACAGAAGAAGGACCAAAAAGGAGGAAGAATTATAATTCCTCCACATTAGAAGAATCAATAAGAGAATACTACCTAATATATTCTCTCTCTGGAACTATAAAAAATAGTGTTAGTTCCTGTTTGGTGGATGGTGGAGCCTCAAGACACATGACAGTATTTCGTCAAGATATGAACAACTACAGAAAGAAGAAGTTTAATACTCAAGTATAAATTGGAGATGGAAACACTTATGAAATTGAAGCAGTTGGTTCAAAATCACTTCAGCTTGATTCATGGACTATTCTGCATATTGAGGACATGTTGTATGTCCCAAACTTGAATAAGAACCTCCTCTTAGTTTTTGGATTAGAATATAAAGGCTAAAAAGTAATTTTCATGGATAGAAAGGTTCTTCTATGTTCAAAGAATGAAAATATGAGTTTAGTTGAGGTGATTGGGGTTCGAGAGAGAAGCCTCTACAAGGAATCTGTATAGTGAACTCAGGAATTAGTTCGCAACACAATCAATCCATGTGATTTATGGCATTGAAGGCTTGGGAATATTCATTATAGATTTTCTATTGGTCTTCAAAATATGGTAATAGGTATTCCTGAGTTTCCTTATGAACATGATGGTACTTGTAAAGGTTGTGCCTTGGGAAAAATATCAATAAATCATTTCCTAATAGTAATAGTAGATGTAAAGGAACTCTCAATATAATCCATTCAAATATATGTGGACCTGTGAATTCACCCTCTTTAAGTGGTTTTCTATATTATGTATTATTTATAGATGATTACTCTCACAAAACATGCATTTATTTCTAAAAGTTGAAAGTGAAACTTTTGATAAATCAATGAGTTCAAGGCTCTGATTGAAAATCAAACAAGAAGGCACATTCATACCTTAAAATTAGACAATGGAGGTGAGTTTGAATATAATTATTTTGATTATTTTTTCCAAGAAGTAGGAATCCAGAGGGAGCTAATAGTTCCATACAACCATCAACAAAATGGAGTTGCAGAGAGGAAGAACAAGACAATTTGTGAAGCTACCAAAGCCATGTTATCTGATATTGATCTCCTTTTATCTATATGGGATGAGGCTTCTGGTACTTCTGTCTACATTAAAAATTAGTGTCCTCATATAATTTTGGGGGAAAGACTCTAGAAGAAGTATTCATAGGTAAGAAACCCATAGTTGATAACATGAGAATATTCAGCACTCTAGTTTATATTCACGTGCCAAAATAAAAGTGTTCAAAACTAGAACAAAATGGAAAGTATTGGACTTTGTTTTGTTATAGTGAAAACTTAAAATATTATCGCATCTATGTTCTTTGACAAAGGTACATTGAGATCCGTAGAGATGTGATATTTCATGAGGAATTTTTTTGTAACTCTAAAGAGCTTTCATATGACCCAAAAGATTCTCCTCCTGAAATTACAGATTCTCCTCATTTAGAAAACCAACAGGAAGAATAACATGAGCCTTCAATGTGAATTAATCCCTTAGAATCAGAAATACATGACAAAGTATTAATCTTTCACATTGATCTAGGAACAAAGAATCAATCTCATCAAAGAATAATCAACAAATAATCATGAAATGGTGTTAATCGGAACCAAAATGGTTTCCTCTCTGTATATTCAATAAACAATGAATAGTTACAATACCAATGTCAAGCAATTGCTTGAATCCATGAGGAATTCGATTACCTAAGGAGACAATTCGAATTCAATGAGTGAGTCTAGCTTAACTGACTCTCAACCATAGGTTAACACTCAGTTAACCACTTGACCAAAACCCTAATTGACTCACCAAACCCTAACTAAAGTCGGAGTGTAATAAATGACTGAATCTCAACTGAAGGAGATCAAACACATGTCAAAGCAAGCCAACAATCAAGTGCTAGTGCTCCATGACTTCAATGAACCCCTATGAGGTTAACTGAAGTTGAACTGACCATCAGAAGTTGGTGTAGGCGCCCTGTTGACTCCAAATCATTAAATAATAATAAATAATCATTAAATAATATATTTTATGAGAGGTGTCACCTTAACTAACTGGTTGAACTGATTGTAACCACCAGTTAGCAATTTGGTGCATTAATATCACTTAGATCAACCTCGAAGTGCTCCAGTTAGCCTCCTTGACTGTGGGTAGGTGTGGGTGTGACTGGATGATGGCAGTTAATACCCCACTGATGTCAATTAATGTCAATTATACTTAGGATAGTGTTTTGACTAGGCCAATTTGACCAAAAAGAGTGTGTATGGTGGTAAATGTCTCCAACACAAAGAGTTGCTTAAATCCCCTCCGTTTAAAATAAGGTACACTTGGGCTCAAGAATTTTTGCAAGAAGCATAGAAACTTAAAGCTCCTCCTGGAAATTTTAGAGAAAGCAAGCTACACATGACTTATACAGGTATTATTATCAAGATCATTGAAGTAGAGCCTTCTACATATAAGGAAGCTACAAATAAATGGGTATGGAATTATGCCATGATAAAGGAATACAATTCTATCATAAAAATTTATGTATGGGAAATAGTTCCAAGACCAAAAGGAAATACTGTGTTAACTTTTAAGTGGCTCTACAAAATCAAGCATGTCTTTGATGAAAACATTGAAAAATATAAAGAAAGGTTTGTGCCATAGGTTTTCTCTCAAAAGGAAGGCATAGACTATGATGAAACATTTGATCCAGTAGTTGTATATACCAATATCAAAACAATATTCTCTCTCACTTTCATCTTCGGATGTAAACTTCATCAAATGGATTTAAAGATAGATTTCCTTAGTGGAAAATTTGAAGAATAATTATACATTGAGAAACCAGAAGGTATTTTTACTCATAGGATGAAATCTCTTGTGCAAATAAAAGAAATATATGTATGGGATCAAACAAGCCCCGACTATTTCATATTCCAGAATTTTTAGTTATCTTCGTAGCCTAGGATTCTCCAAGAGTACTCCTAACTCCAACCTTTACTTCAAGGTTTTTCATAATAATTCATTAATCCTGGTGTTATATGTGGATGACTTGTTCCTCACTAAAGAAGAACAACTAATCACCCAGTGTAAGAGGGAGCTCACATCAGAATTTGAGATGAAGGATCTGGGACTCATGCACTATTTTCTTCATTTAGAGGTTTGACAAAGTCTAGGCGATACTTTCTCTCATAGGTGAAGTATGGTATTGATATATTACAAAGGTTTGGGATGCAACATTGCAATAACTTGGCACCCATTCAAACGAACTTGAATAAGATACATGAGTCTTATTCTTGTTCAAAGATAGTGGATCCTACTCAGTATCAACAACTTATTGGATCCTTGATGTATCTCATGCATACTGAACCTGATATTTGTTATATAATTAGTGCATTAAGTAAATTTATGTCTGATCCTAAGAACATACATTGCATAGGTGCTAAACACGTGATTAGATATTTTTGTGGCACTGTTACTTATGGTATTGAGTACACTTCCGAACAGTGGAGTAATGTTTCATGGTTATGTTGACTTTGATTGGGCTAGTATCACACTATACTAGAAAAGCACATCCAAATATTGCCTCAGTATAGAATCAACCATCATCTCTTGGTCCAGTAGGAAACAATGATCCATAGCTCAAAGCACAACTTAAGCTGAGTATATTATTTCCAGTGATTCTTGCAGAGAGGTATTGTGGCTTAGGAAGCTACTCTCTATTTTGTTTGGTGTAAATATTGAGAAAATTATTATCCATTGTGATAACCAGAGTTGCATAAAGATTTATGAAAATCCAATGTTTCTCAACAGATCAAAACACATTGTTATGAAGTATCACTTCATTAGAGATATGGTCTAGAGACGAGACATGCAACTTGTATACCTATGTATAGATGAGTAGACTGTATATTGTTATATTTTTATCATTTAAGCAATATGATATCAGGATCTTATCTGAGAGAATAACATGCACAACAATAAACACATGAGATAAGAGACACAAAATTGGTACACGTTCCATCGGAAAAAAAAACTTAAAAAATAGAAAATGGAAAATGTCCAAATATGACCATAAACGGATAATTGAGGATGGCATTCCATTGCGATGTTTTTAACTATACCAAAAATGAAATGATCGATGTTGGGTGATTTAAAAGAAATTTATGGGAATGAAAGTTGTTAATCCAATTCCACTTGAACTTGTATTTTGTTTGAATAAAGCTAAATTATCATTTTAAATTTAACATTACAACTCACGTTTAATGAATCAAGTTGCTAATGTTTCCTTAGTAATAAAAAATATTCCATGTGAGGTAGAGGCATCTTGCCAATGGAAAGTAATAAATTGAAGTTCTATGATGAGAGATAATATTCTAGTTATGTATATGACCATTATCTAAACTTTGATTGTGAATACAAGATGTGAGTTAGGAATATGATTTAAATGTGCAATATTTCAATGTTGGGGTTCCCTTGGCTATCTTACTAGGATTTGATCATGAATGGTATGGTGAAGAAAATTTTATGTGTGTATTGATAGTACATTGGTATGATTTTTGCTAGTGGCATGATTATCCCATAACTTTAGTGACAATAGTTAATAATGTTGAGAACTCTTTTGTCATTTTTGATTCATATTGTTATCTAAATAGTAAGTACTCTTTCTATTTGATTTAACAAATTGATGAAAAAGTAAAGTTGAGCTCATGTTCTATGTTTGAAGCATGAAAATCAGCTAGTGTAAGTCTCCTAAAAACATTCCATGGGACATAAAACCTTATAGATAGAAACTATAAGTATGAATTAAGGATGTTTGTTATTTTATAAGAGATCAAGTTCCAATATAATAAATAATAGGATCAAACCTTTGTGATATAATGAATATAGCTAGTGAATTCCTAACATTTAATAACATTCATTCTTAAAATTCCTAACATTTCCTACACTCATTCCTACCATTGATTCCTAACATTCCCCACATTTAAAACTTCCTAAACTTCCTAACATTCATTCCCAACATTCCCCCCATTCATTCCTAACATTCCTAACATTTCCCCACATTCATTCCTAACATTTCCCACATTTATACTTAACATTGTATTGTACATTCCTAGCATTCCTAACATTCCCCACATTCATTCCTAACATTCATTATTAACATTAGATTGCACCTATCAAAAATTCCTAACATTCCTAACATTCATTCTTAATATTAGATTGCACCTATAAAAACTCTCTAACAATCATTCTTAACATTCCTAATTTTCCTATCTTTAGAATGCACCTATCAAAACTTCCTAACATTCATTCCTAACATTCCCCACATTCATTCCTAACATTAGATTGCACCTATCAAAACTTCCTAACGTTCATTCTCAACATCTATGAAAATATTTTACATCCACAAACATACATAAATTTAATAATACATACATTATTTCTTAACATTAGATTGCACCTATCAAAAATTCCTAACATTCCTAACATTCCTAACATTTCCTAACATTCATTTCTAACATTCCCCACATTCATTCTTGACATTCCCCACATTCATTCTTGAAATTAGATTTCACCTATCAAAACTTCCTAACATTCATTCTTAACATCTCAACACTAAAAATATTTTACATCTACAAGCATACTAAAATTTAATAATACATACATTCATAATATGTAAGTTCAATATACATGTATATAATCCAAAAACAACAATATGTAAGGTCAATGTACATGTAAATAATAATAATAAAAACAATCATGAACATGTGAGTTCAATGTACATATGTATAATCTAAAAATAAATCTCCTCAATGTCCAAAACAACTACAATATATATATCAACAAAAAAAGAACCTCCTCGATGTCCAAAACAACTACAATATATATATCAACAAAAAAAGAACAATATAAATAATTCTCTAAATGGAAGTCCACCACTATCCTCCACTAGGGTTTTCCCTTAGACTCATAACAACCTACAACATGTATAAAAATAGATTATGAATATCATAAATTATTTAAACAATTTTAAACTAAAATCGAAACATTCAAGTATTAAACTAACATCGAAGAACAATTCAATTATTAACAAAATTACCTCAAATTCTCTATCATCCACTAGAGTCTTCTCTTTTCCTATAAAAGATGAAAGAGACCCAAGCTACAACATGTATAAAAGAAATTTATGAATATTACAAATTATTTAAACTATATTAAACTGAATTCAAAAAATTAAAATATTAAACATACAATTCCACCACCATCCTCCAGTGGAGTCTTCCCTTTTCCTTGAAAAGATCAAAGAGACTCAAGCTGCAACATATATAAAAGAAATTTATGAAAGTAAAGAATTATTTAAACTATTTAAACTTATATATCAGAGAACAGTTCAATTATGAAGAAAATTACCTTGGTGCCAATATCCACATCCATCAGAGAACCTATAACTTCATTGCCAATTTCAATATGTTCTCTTCCCTTAAAATTTAAATTTTGTTAGTAAATAAATCATAGTGCAAGCAAAAGAAACTAAGCTTAAGCAATTAACTTAAAACCAAAACAAAAAAAGTAAAATCATTAGCTCACAATAGATGGAAAATCATCTAAAAAGTTTGAATCTAAAGAAACCTGCATGGATAAGTCAAATTAACAATAAGATACATAGTTAAATTTAAAACAAAAAGATAAAATATCTTTCAAACATAAATATAAATATGTAAGTACTAAATATACCTCTCGAAAATGCTCTTCTACATTTGCAACATTTTGACTAGTGGAGACTCAAAAATTATGTTCATTCAACATTCGAGAAAACTGCAACCAATAAACATTTACGTAATGTATTTATTACTATACATAAAAAAACATAATATCATACATAGATATAATGTAACAAAAAGTTCAATTCATAATAAATAAATAAATTTAATAGATTGAAAGTACACAAACCTCTCTTATACTTGACGTGTCATTAGATATGACGTCCAAAGCTATATCACGACAAACCATGACATAATCATTTAGATATTCAATTCCCATATGATCTAACTCATCATTTGTTTTGTAAACAATTTTTTTCCGAATAGTGGCTTGATCCCTCTCTCAACTCAATCCAACATCAACTCCAACAAATGTCGAAGTTAAACCTTTGGGAACATTATGCCTTGCAGTTGTCCCAACTTGTGATGTGGGCTCCATCTCCAATTTTTAAGTCACAACCCTAGGTGGACGAGATATTTGAGGTGGAGGTTGAAGAGTAGTGGGATATCTGAGAGCACCTTTTTGATTGTATGTTCTCTCCTTTCCAACTCCATGAAACTCAGAATGAATATCACTATAGTCTGGATTCATATTTTAAAAAAATTCAACATAGAAAAACCTAGCAAAATAATTAGGAACCTCATCGTTCCATGGAAACAGGCCATAGGATGCAAGGAACTGATCATATCAATGATGTGCAAGTTCAGGGTGGTTAAAATATTTCACTTTCAATTCTTTTCTATTTAGGCCCTCTTTGAAGTTAAACATTGCGTTAGCCTATTCTCTAGTCACTCTCTCCTTCACAATAACCCACTTGTCTGAACCCATCACCTGTGCCTTTCTTCTCTGCATCAAGTCAACAAAACCATATGTTGTTGGTCCAAGATCCTCATAGACCTCAATGAATTTTTGTAATGATTGCAAAACCATCTGTATACTTTGTTTATTCTCTGGAGCGAGATCCAAACTAGAAAGATCATGTTGCAACTTGTCATAGTGAGATATGCATATTTCAAGGGTCGTTTGTTGAAGACCACTTCCCATGGAATCTCCTCCAGTAAATGAGATGAATAAGTCGTAATGGGTGTAAAACCCTCATCTATTTTAACATATTGTGTTATATCTTGACCTTCACCACCTTGTGTAGGTTGACGAGCCTCTTGCGAACCTTGCTCTGCATCCACGCTTGTCTCCCATACTCGATCTTCCTCCCTCTCTAGAAAACTACGTGTCACTTCCGCACCATGCTCCGCTACAAATACAACTAAAGTTGTGTGTAAACACGCACAAACTCAGTGTACACATAAAAATACTATTTATACATGTATTAAAATATTGATGTTCATACTGACAAAAGATCGAGATCGACGTTCACCCACACAGGATAAGGGCGAATCATCTGTACCATTATCATCTCGTCGATGATCGGATGAATGTGAACTGTACAATAAGCTTGAATCTTGAGGTGAAGTCGACAATATTCGATTATCATTTGGGACACCAAATCCCAAAGAATGTGATGACCTCCTATGATTTTGTCTTGAAAACTGTTCTCTTTCCATTTGATATGATATCTACAAGTTTACAGAAATATCATCTCATAACATATCCAAATTCTACATTTAATTCCACAAATTCAAAGACCTAGGTACTAAAAAAAAAAGTTTTTAATAAGGACCTATATTTACCTAATATTATCTAATAGTTCTTAAAATGAATATAGCTAATTTATTGTAGGATGTATGAAGAATTAATGTGCCAATCTTTGCGTTTTTGATGTTTTAAATGAACGAAACCAATATGGTCAAATATTAAGTGAAGGTTACATTTATTTATGTCAGGTATTAAAATGTCAAATAAGTTATTAATTTAGGATTTAAATTAAGATTTAACATGTTGGAGGTGAGGAGGGAAGCCAGACACATTGACCCACCTTCCTCCTTCTCCCCTGACTGCTTCATTTCCTCACCTCCAACATGTTAAATCTTAATTTAAATCCTAAATTAATAACTTATTTGATATTTTAATAATTTAAACATAAATTATATCTACAAATATTTTCATTATTCTGTATAATCATAAAAAATTGTTCTCGATTTGAAACTCGTACCTCTTTACTTTAAAAAAACCAGATTTTTCCATTAACACAGAAGCAAAAATATCTAAACACCAAGAGAGGACTGTACAATATATTTTCATCAAGTGATTGAATGAAGTAAACCACTTACAATAACTATTTTTTCAAAATATTAATTTTTTTCCACATACCTATAAATATCACCATCGAACAAAATTGTCCATAAGGACAGAGTTCAAGAACTCTGTCCACAAGAACTATATCTCATGAAAGATAACAAGTGTTCAGTCAAGCGATGGTGACGATTCATGGTATTATGTTTCACAAGTTTTACATGTTACAACCTAATGAAAAATAACGCCATGAATCATCCCTATTATTAGTCAACACTTATTAGCTATTTTAGAGTTAGTGAATTGAACGTGGCTAAGTCAATGAAAAAAAGAAAGGTAATAAGTTTGACTAAATAAACTAGTTTGATAATCGTACCTTGTTTACTAAATAAACTAGTTTGATAATTGTACCTTATCAACTATGTATACTATTTACTAATGTATAATATATAATATTTATTAATGTTGTCTAATTTTTACTCATGTTTAATGTATAATGTTTATTAATACACATCCATTATTGTCAAATGTTATTAATACATATGGAATGTGAAATGTTTCATGCCTAATGTTATTAATGTATAATCACTAATCAAGCCAATTATTTACACATAGCTAAATTAATAAAAATTAACCAACCATTTAGCGATTTCTAAATCGATAAACACAAATTTAATTCCAAACAAAAAGATGTTGCACTCTGTCCATTTGGACAGAATTCATGCACTATGTGCACATGGACAGAGTTCATGAACTATGTCCACATGGATATAGTTCATGCACTCTATCCATGTGGACAGATTTCATGAACTCTGCCCACATGGACAAAGTTCATGCACTCTGTCTACATGGACAGAGTTCATGAACTCTTTCCATGTGGACATTAACTATTGAATGTTTATGTGTGTTTAGAGAAAAGCTTGATCAAGCTAGCAACTTAATCAAGATTTTCAAAACATTAACTAAAAAATTATTCAAGTGCCCATATTTGTGTGTGCACACGAATATGGACACCCAAAAATTTATTTAATCAATGTTTTTAAAATATCGTATTGTTCATGGGAACAAGGTCTTCGAATTAAATTATAATCAAACATAGAATTATATGATCATATAACTTAATAAAACATAATTTCGACTAGAAGAATGATACTTGTGGATAATAGTACACACCTTGAAGAAGAAACAAGTAAAAGCATTACTACTTCCGCTTCCTCTAGATTTTATGTGTAGATATTACTCATGGAGTAATTGGAGTTATAGATGTGATCAATCATATCTATAACTCTGATTACTCTACAACCCATATATACAAATGAATATAAATGAACCTTCTTTAATTTTTGATTATAAGGCATACCTGTTTATTTTTTGCTACTAAAAGACATCGACGAAACCGACCTTGAGCGTCCAAATCCAAACAACAAAGGAAGCAAAATGAAGCCAACCACCCAAAAAATGAACGATACCTACCAACAATGTACAAAAATTATAAAATTAACAAAAAGATAAAAAATATTAGAATTGATGTGCAAATTGACCATGGAAAATGAAGTTTTACATTGAGAGCTACTAATGTAGACAAAATTCACATAATTGGAACATGAAACTGTAAAAAGAATTGTTTAGAAAAATTTCCATCACAAACGATAACAGAGAGATATATTAACATGGATTCGCATCATAGAGAATCAATGTTGTTAACTACACATAAAAAAGAAAACCATTTGAATACAATTCAATGCAGAAATATCCAAGATAAAAGATTTACTTGGAAAAACAAAGGCTAGATCCAGCTCTCGAACCAAGCTCCAAGCTCCACGTCCAATTTCATGAATAGACTCCCAAATCCGTAGCTTCTATAAGCACGTTCAAACGGTGGAAGAAATGGATGGTGACAGGGTGTTAGCAGTGACATGGAGCTGAAAGGGCAGGGGTGGTCCAAAACCAGGTGGGACAATGACAAGCAGGCCAAGGCAGGTGGCAGGGAGACCTCCATGATAGAAGGGGCGATGATAGGCGGGGACCTTCACAACAGACGGGGTGATGACAAGTGAGGTAGGGCGGGGACTATAACAAGAGGAAAACAACAAATGTGGGATGCAACTGACTAGTTGTGTAGAATAATTATTTGGCTGAATCATTATTCATCCAAATATTTATTCGACTGAATAATTATTTCTCCGAATACTTGTTCGGTTGAATACTTGTTCGGCCGAATAATTATTCGGTGAAATAAACATAGAACCACCGATCAAAACTACCGGCTGACTATGCATTTGCACATATTTCTATGTCTCCATCAATTTAAACGATTCACCCTTAAACATTATTCGGCCAAATAAAGGATTGATTATTCGGCCCAATAAAAACATTATTCGGCCGAATAAATATAGTTACTCAGTCAAATAAATTCTGCTATGTTTCTCGAGCACCCGATTCTCATAGAATTGTTACCCAACTTCATGTTTTAACCCATATACTCTACTGACATATTACATTTCTCAGCAGAGACTTGATGTATATTTAAATAGATTAATATTAGAAGTAAGTTGATGATACATATATGTATAAACTTACAATCTAGATAGCATAAGGTACTATCTACAAATTGGATTACTATGTATATATATAATTATATATAGACATCAAATATAAACCAGTCAAAATACTATCCATAATTATTATCCAATAAACCATTAACACCTTTCGAGGTCTGCAAATTAAATACCTGCTAACTACTAAATCATTCCATTAAATAACGTCATTATAAATAAATGAACAAGAATTATCGTGGCCTTTCTTTTGGTCCAATATTCACATCTCTCTTCACATCTAAATCCACAGTCCGAGTATTTAAAATAAATAACATTATAATCGCATGCACAAATCATTTAAAGGTCCCATCTAATATCGCTCATAAAAAATCACATATAAACTAACCAAGTAAAACAATTAAAGAACTCTGTAATTTATTAACAGAGTTCATGGTATCAACCCCTGTGGGTTCACCAACCCAAGTCATGGGCCTCATTAAAACAATCATAATATATATACATATTTAGAGTAACCCAATCACATAACTATGCAAGTCATCCTATATATTGAATTAAACACCAGATAAAAGTATACACAGGAATCTTTTCCATTTTAATAAACCATATCAAAATCTCTAAACAAGTTCCAAATAATTACGATGGGAAGAGGAATTGAATCCTATGGGCATACAAGCCCAACCCTCATCTAATTAAAAATACAACTCATTACATTAACCACGAACATGATTCAAACCCTGTGTATAATGTTTACCAAGGCCACTCTATATATGCGGGCTGCATTAATAACCACAATAATATTAATAAACAAACCAATACGGTATAGTGAGGTCGTAAGACCTTAGTTCCTTCCTAATGCTTTAAGGATGGCCTCGACCAAATTAATTATTACATAGTCCAGTTAAAAGTATTTCTACAACAACGAAGGCCATCGTGGGCTTGCACCCATGGCTCACATATAATATATTCTAAACCAACAAAATCATAAATAGTAAAACAACCATCTAAAGGTATCCATATAATTCACCCAAGCCACGGCTTACCAAATAAAATACACAGTATCGATATAAACAACAAACTAACTCTACTAATTATTTCATCTATGAGAACCACCATGGGTCATACTCATGGTTTCTCCACACTCCTTAATTCATCAATTAAATCAACGCAGTAAAGGATTGAACAAATCAATCTATCACAACAATCGTGGGAGGGCTCATGCCATACATGGCATGGCCTCAACCCATGCACTGACCTCTATTACAACCACGATTTAATTAAACCATTTATATATAGTCCCTTAATGAAGGCAAGATGCCATAATTTAAGCCATAGATTAAACAAATAGCGTGACAATAATCTAACACATACACAGTAAGCACATTAACCATTGCCATTTTTATAAATGCACAGTATATATATTTACACAGTAATGTCATTATCGTAGTCAATTTTTACACAGTCGTGCCATGGGATTTGGCACCATTGCAAGCAATGGTGCTGCCCAAGCATGAAAGACCCAAATCCCAAAATACAAATTACCATAACAAATAATTACACTAGGCCTGTAAGAGATTCACTCCACGGCTTAACAACATTAATAAATATTTAAAAACCCAAGTATAGACACAGGCCCGAAGGCTCATCAAACCCCACAGAGATGCCCCAAACCAAAAAACGAAAACAAAACGTAGACAGGCCATGAGATATCAAGCATATGCTTGTTAGCAAGGCTTACCTTGAACCCTGGGCACCACCTTCAAACCAATGACAGAGCTTTATCTACGCTTCTCTTCACTATCCCCTAAAGATGTTCAAGAAATCATTTCCCCTAAAGAGGAAAGAGAAAAAACCTCCATGTAAGCACCTTGATGTGTTTAAAAGTTGAATGTTTTAATTATGATAAGACGGGACACTATGCCATATAATTTAGTCATTCAAATAAAAGCTTCAAAAGAATATTTCAAGAATCCACAACAGAAGAAGGACCAAAAAGGAGGAAGAATTATAATTCCTCCACATAAGAAGAATCAATAAGAGAATACTATCAAAAATAGTATTAATTCCTGTTTGGTGGATGGTGGAGCCTCAAGACACATGACAGTATTTCATAAAGACATGAACAACTACAGAAAGAAGAATTTTACTACTCAAGTATAAATTGGAGATGACAACACCTATGAAGTTGAAGTAGTTGGTTCAAAATCACTTCAGCTTGATTCGTGGAATATTCTGCATATTGAGGACATGGTGTATGTCCCAAACTTGAATAAGAACCTCCTCTTAGTTTTTATATTAGAATATAAATGCTACAAAGTAATTTTCATGGATAGAAAGGTTCTTTTATGGTCAAAGAATGAAAATATGAGTTCAGTTGAGGTGATTGGGGTTCGAGAGAGAAGCCTCTATAAGGAATCTGTATAGTGAACTCAGGAATTGGTTTGCAACATAATCAATCCATGTGATTTATGGAATCAAAGGCTTGGGTATATTCATTATATATTTTCTATTGGTATTCAAAATATGGTAATAGGTATTCCTGAGTTTCCTTATCAACATGATGGTATTTGTAAAGGTTGTGCCTTGGGAAAAAATATCAACAAATCATTTCCTAAGAGTAACAGTCGATCTAAAGGAACTCTCGATATAATCCACTCAAATATATGTGGACCTATGAATTCAACCTCTTTAAGTGGTTTTATATACTATGTATTGTTTAAAGATGATTACTCTCACAAAACATGCATTTATTTCTAAAAGTTGAAAGTGAAACTTTTGATAAATCAATGATTTCAAGGCTCTGATTGAAAATCAAACAAGAAGGCACATTCATACCTTAAGATTAGAAAATGGAGGTGAGTTTTAATATAATGATTTTGATTATTTCTTCCAAGAAGTAGGAATCAAGATGGAGCTAAAAGTTCCATACAACCCTCAACAAAATGGAGTTGCAGAGAGGAAGAACAAGACAATTTGTGAAGCTACCAAAGCCATGTTATCTAATATTGATATCCATTTATCTCTCTGGGATGAGGCTTCTGGTACTTCTGTCTACATTAAAAATATGCGTCCTCATATCATTTTGGGCGAAAGACTCTAGAAGAAGTATTCATAGGTAAGAAACCCACAGTTGATAACATGAGAATCTTTGGCACTCCAGTTTATATTCATGTGCCAAAATAAAAGTGATCAAAACTAGAACAATATGGAAAGTATTGGACTTTGTTTTGTTATAGTGAAAACTTAAAATATTATCGCATCTATGTTCTTTGACAAAGGTACATTGAGATTAGTAGAGATGTGATATTTCATGAGGAATTTTTTTGTCACACTAAAGAGCTTTCATATGACGCAAAAGATTCTCCTCCTGAAATTACATATTCTCCTCAGTTAGAAAACCAACAAGAAGAATAACATGAGCCTTCAATGTGAATTACTCCGTTAGAATCAGAAAGATAGGACAAAGAGTTGCTTAAATCCCCTCCATATAAAATAAGGTACGCTTGGGCTCAAGAATTTTTGCAAGAAGCATAGAAACTTAAAGCTCCTCCTGGAAATTTTAGAGAAAGCAAGCTACATTAGAAGTATAGAGGTGTTATTATCAAGATCATTGAAGTAGAGACTTCTACATATAAGGAAGCTACAAATCAACGTGTATGGAATTATGCCATAGTAAAGGAATAGAATTCTATCATAAAAAATTATGTATGGGAAATAGTTCCAAGACCAAAAGGAAATACTGTGTTAACTTTTAAGTGGCTCTACCAAATCAAGCATGTCTTTGATGACAACATTGAAAAATATAAAGAAAGGTTTGTGGCACAGGTTTTCTCTCAAAAGGAAGGCATAGACTATGATGAAAAATTTGATCCAGTAGTTATATATACCAATATCAAAGCAATATTCTCTCTCACTTTCATCTTCGGATGGAAACTTCATCAAATTGATTTAAAGATAGATTTCCTTAAAGGAAAAGTTGAAGAATAATTATACATTGAGAAACTAGAAGGTATTTTTACTCATGGGATGAAATCTCATGTGCAAATAAAAGAAATATCTGTATGGGATCAAACAGGACCCAACTATTTCATATTCCAGAATTTATAGTTATCTTTGTAGCCTAGGATTCTCCAAGAGTACTCCTAACTCCAACCTTTACTTCAAGGTTGTTCATAATAATTCATTAATCCTGGTGTTATATGTGGATGAATTGTTCCTCACTAAAGAAGAAAAAATAATCACTCAGTGTAAGAGGGAGCTCACATCAGAATTTGAGATGAGGGATCTGGGACTAATGCACTATTTTCTTCATTTAGAGGTTTGGCAAAATCTAGGCAATACTTTCTCTCACAGGGGAAGTATGATATTGATATATTACAAAGGTTTGGGATGCAAGACTACAATAACTTGGGCACACCAATTCAAACGAACTTGAAGAAGATACATGAGTCATATTCTTGTTCAAAGATAGTGGATCCTACTAAGTATCAACAACTTATTGGATCCTTGATGTATCTCGTGCATATTGAACCTGATATTTGTTATACATTTAGTGAATTAAGTAAATTTGTGTCTGATCCTAAGAACATACATTGCATAGGTGCTAAACATGTGATTAGATATTTTTGTGGCACTATTACTTATGGTATTGAGTACACTTCCAATAGTGGAGTAATGTTTCATGGTTATGTTGACTCTGATTGGGCTAGTATCACACTATACTAGAAAATCACATCCAAATATTGCTTCAGTATAGAATCAACCATTATCTCTTGGTCCAACAGTAAACGAAGATCCATAGCTCAAAGCACAACTTAAGCTGAGTATATTATTTCTAGTGATTCTTGCAAAGAGGTAGTGTGGCTTAGGAAGCTACTCTCTTTTTTGTTTGGTGTAAATATTGAAAAAATTATTATCCATTGTGATAACCAGAGTTGCATAAAGATTTATGAAGATCCAATGTTTCATGGTAGATCAAAACACATTGATATGAAGTATCACTTCATTAGAGATATGGTCCATAGACGGGACATGCAACTTCTATACCTATGTATAGATGAGTAGACTACACATTGTTATATTTTTATCATTTAAGCAATATGATCTTAGGATCTTATCTGAGAGAATAAAATACACAGCAATAAACACAAGATACAAGAGACACAAATAATTTTCCTCGGGGAAACCATAAAGGAGAAAACTCTGCAACTTCCTCAAAGATAGAATGAGCACCAATGGCAGCAGTAAAAACTAAAAACATAAAGATGATCCCCAATAGCTTGTTCTCTCTCTCTCTCTCTTCAGAGAGATTCTCCTCTCTCACTCATGAGCCCTAGTGAGTGAGTGTGTGTGTGATAAATAAAGAGGCTCACTCTCTATTTATATTCTTTTGTTCACTTAATGTCCACTCCAACATGTCAGCCCCAGTTAACAATTACTTACTAGGGCCGACATCTCTAGAAGAGTCTAATAACCCTAGTGCCCCACAACTGTGCAGATTTTGGCCTCTGATAAACAAGGAGGGTTAACCTTGACACATTTGTGTGGACTATTTCCCCGACTCATAATGGAGGGTTAACCTCAATAAATTTATATGAATTGTTTACTTTATTGAATCTCCCGATCGGAACATCGGGGCATGACATGACTCAATTATTATAGATACTTCCTGGAATAAACATTGGGGTACAATACATAAGATATACAAGTGAATACATTCCAAAGTTACAAATACATCAACACTCCCTCTCAACTAGGAAGGTATTCTCTCGACACAATTTATCAACACAAGTATTGTTCTTTGTAACATCTGGATGATCATCAAGTCATATTCATCTTCAAGTCATCTTCATTGTCAAGTCATCTTCATCAATTCTGGATCATCACTGGATCATCATCGAAGCTGGATCATCACTAGATCATCATCAAGGCTGGATCATGACTCAATCATCATTGTCATCATCCTTGCTTCCACTATCTCAATGAAATGGTGCTATCTCTTCATTCTTATCATCACATGAAGTTCTATAGAGCCAACCATTTTTCATGTTGGTTGTAGGCCTAGCCTCCATGTAGGTATTCATCTTCTTCAGCACTTATATCTGACCTAGTCAGAAAGGCCCGCCCAGCACTTACATCTGACCATGGGACAAACACATCAACCATGTCACAAAGGCCCAACACTCACATCTGACCATGGGATAAAAACACCAACCATGTCAGAAAGTCTCATCACTTATATCTTACCATGGGATGAACACATAAACCATGTAAGAATGGATCATCACTTGTATCTTACCATCGGATGAACACATCAACCATGTAAGAAGCGCTCAACACTTATATCTGACCATTGGATGAACACATCGACCATGTCAGAAGGGCTCATAACTTATATCTTACCATCGGATGAACACATCAACCATGTAAGAAAGGATCTACACTTATATTTGATCATGTGGGATGAACACATCCCACAATCACATAGGAATGGATCTCAGTCCCAAGTTGAGTATTCCTGGTAACTAACCAGGCACCTCTATTCTCCCAGAGAATGGCCTTTAGTGCTTATATTTGATCATGTGGGAACATATCCCTCAATCACATCAGAATGGCTCTCAGCTCTAGGTTGAGTATTCTTGGTAACTGAACAGGTGCCTCCAATCAGAGAATGGCATTCATCGATTATATCTGATCATGTGAGAACACATATAACAATCACCTTAGAATGGCTCAGCACTCACATATGACAATGGAAGGAACCAATCCTATCACCACAACAGAATTACTCATCCCTTACATCTAACCATGGAAGGAACCAATCGTCTGACCATGGCAGAATGGCTTACGGACTCATCACTTCCCCTTGGAGGGAACCTCGATCTGGAGAACACCAAGCTTCTCCTTGAAGTACTCAAACTTCACTTTGGCGAATGGCGTAGTCAACACATCATCTATCTGTTCATCCATCACAAAATACTGGAGCTTCACTACTCCTCTCTGCACCATATCCCTGATATAGTGATATTTGATCATGATATGCTTCAACTTGTCATGGAACACCGGGTTCTCAGACAATTTCACACAACTCTGGTTGTCGCAATATATACAAGTAGCATCCAACTGGAGATCAAATAAATTAGACAGTATCTTCCTCCACCATACTACCTCACAACTAGCTAAACAAGCTGCAACATTGTCAAAACCCCAAATTTTCACAAAAATTTAAAATTTTGAAATAACATGAAATGCTGAGACTACGGTTTATTAACAGTTAACGGTTACCAAAAAGAGAAACAGTTAATAGTGTTAGCCAATTTTGCTATACAGTATGAATGTTCCCATATGCCAAACTTTGAATTCTTTACTCACAGGCAAAGCCACAGTAAGATGAATCAAAGGAAGTCACAGCAGTAATGAAGCAAATGTTAATGTTACAGCCACAGATGAGAACAATGTCACAGCTCTAAATGTTGCACAGAATACCCGCATATTGAAAAGAATGATTACACAGTTCACTACAACAGAGGATGTTGTTATACATTCAAATAAATGAAACAGAAGGATGAGAATGATCAAGTGTTACATCTATACAGCGATTCACAACGGCCGAAAAGATAATGATTCTTCATCCGCAACGGTGGAAGGGTAGTGGATTCAAAGTGCTACAAAGCACATTAGGGATCGGAAGAGATTTACATCGGAAGCCAAATGGCTTTACCAGCCGCAACGACGAAAAGAAAACACACCAAAGTTAGGCGAAATGTGGGCAGGAAAACCCTCGATCGGCAGTCAGAAGGTATTAACATCGAAAGACAAACAGATTTCCTAGCCGCAATGGTGGAAGAAGAAAAGGATACAACCACGCAAAGCACGTCGCAGGTCGGATCACTTTGCACTTCGGAGGCCTAACCACTTTGGGAGCCGCAACGATGGAGGCGAAAAGGTTAGAGACAAGTGATGCAGGCGGGAAAAGCTTGATCAGAGATCAGAGGACTTTGACATCGGAAGGAAAAAGGATTCCCAGGTTGCAACAGCAGAAGAGAACAGGCTTCAGACACACGACGGAAAGGTTAACACACATCGGCAGTTGGAGCTCTTTAAGCTTTGGACAAGTTGATGCTTTCGGCAGCCGCAATGGCAAAAGGGAAAAGGGCGCGACCTTCCACAACGACAAGTGTTAAACAGCTGAAAGGAAAAGGCTTCCCACATCCGCAAAGGGCAGAAGCCCACGACTGATGGAAATAACAAACGGTTCCGCAATGGCGGACGGCCAAAGCACTGATCAGAAGAGGAAGCAGTTTTCCTTCCGCAACGACGGAAAAAGAAATGATGAAAATCTCCGATGCGAAAAACCAAAGGTCATCCGATGTGAAACGAATTGTAACAGAGAAAAGTATCAAAACCAAAACGAATGTTCATCCACTGCTTCAGTGTAACCTTTGAAGAAGAATACGAAGGGCCCGATACAGTTGAGGATTTGAAGAGTATTCGAGCAGGTGGATTAACAGGTATGATGAACCTGAAATGCAAACCATTTAGTAACTGCTGGTAATGATGATTTGAAGAGTAAGGATGTGTACAGAGGTTTTTGAAGCTGAACCATTTTGGTAATGGGTTGAGGATGCTGAAGCTGAACCGTTTCTGTAACGGTTTGAGTATGTTGTTTCGATGAACCTGAGAGAGAAATGAACTCAGAAGATGATATATATATATATTGAGCAGTTCAATAAGGTAAGAAGGGAGATAAGAGATTGATCACATTGCAGAAAGGGATTGAAGAGTTGAATACGATGATAGTTGTAGAGTATGAATAGTCTAGATGAGAAATAAGATCAGAATGATACAGTGACAGTCTCGGTGAGTTGTGTATGTACTTAGTCTTGATGATAAACAAAGAAAAATGTATAGATATAGAGTTATAAAATCTGTTGTGAATATTTGCAATACTGTCTAATTCAGATTCATAATGTAAATGCTGATTTATAAAGCCTAGTCATAGACACTGAGGGGTTGTAAGGATTTGATTCATTCTGTAAATCACCTGTTCTCTGGGGTGTTGTAGCATCCCTCTGGTTGTTTCCAGAAAATAGAAACAAGTTGGTGCTTGTATAATTGGAAGTTGGAGCTTCCAGATGTAGCAGTCTCATCTGGGTTGAAGCTTAGGCAAAATAAAAGAATGTAAAGAGGAGTTGGAGCTTACCTTTCATTCTTAAGAAGAAGAGTTTTTACTGTTTCCTCATGAAAACATTATGTCTTGTGTTCGTTGATGTGATTGAGTGTTGAATGTAATTTAAATTTGCTGCTATATGTTGAATGGTTTAAACATATGTTCATAATAAATCTGAATCATCATTTAAAAAGATGCACTTTGGTATGTAACTGATTCAACCCCCCCTCCCAGTTACTTTAATCCATCCAACAATTGGTATCAGAGCAGGTTGCTTCAAATCAGTTTAACCATTGGAAGCTAGATCCTAAATAATGGACAAGAAATCAGAATTTACCAAACATGGACTGCCTTTATTTGATGGACACAATTATTCCTTTTGGAGTATAAGAATGGAACTGTTTCTACAGTATCAAGGATTTGATGTATGGCAAGCTTGTTTAAATACATATAATGCTCCAGCCACTATCCCAATAGATCCTGTAAGTAGAATAATCTATGAGAGTAATTGAAAGGCTATGTATGGTCGTCTAGGACGTCTAGCAGCTTCAGAATTTGTTCAAGTAATGAACTGTTCCTCAGCAAAAGAAATTTGGGACAAACTGAAAACAGTCTATGAAGGGGATGATAAAGTTAAAAATGCCAAATTACAAACATATAGATATCAGTTAGAAAGTTTGAAAATGGAAGAATCTGAAGATATAGCCACTTATTTCCTTCGAATAGATGAAGTTTCCAATACCATGAGAGGGCTAGGACAAAAGATTAAACATGAAGATCTTGTACAAAAGGTTCTTAGATCTCTTCCTGCTAGATTTAATCCTAAGGTCTCTGCATTAGAAGAAAGAGCAGATTTAGATACCTTAGATATGGATACACTTAGTGGAATACTGACTGCGTATAAAATGAGAATTTATGGTGAGACTTCTTCTAGGAAAGAAGCAGCATTCAAAGAAGCAAAGAAGGAGAATAAGAAGAAATAAGAAGAAGTGAACCATTCTGAAAAATCAGAAGAAGATGAAGAAGAAGCAAATTTTGTCAAGAACTTGAAAAGAGGTACAGGTAAGTTCAAAGGTAAGCTTCCTTTGAAATGTTTTGGATGTGGTAGAATAGGCCACTTTGCTTCCAAATGTCCATATAGTAAGAACTCTGACAATGAGGAAGAAAGCACTAAAAAGCCAAAGCAATACAAAAATAAATACAAGAAGTCTTTCAATAGACGTACTTTCAAGAAGAAGAGTTTATTTACTAAAGAAGAAAGTGATATATCTGATTTCAATGAAAGTGATGATCAATCAGATGAGAATCTCTTTATGGCTTTGGAAAACCAGAAAGACCAGTCTGAAGAGGATGAAGATAGTGAAGTGGATTTGGAAGCAGAATTGGTAAGTGCTCTATGTGATTTAAGAAGAGAAAGAAAAGAATGTAGACATCTTAAGAGAAATGTTAAAGAACTTGAGGATGAGTTGAAAAAATCAAATGATTCATTTGAAAGCACTGAAGAAATTATGAGTGAATTAAAACTAAATCTGGAAGAAGCTAGAATCACTAAAGAATCTCTAAATAAATTTATTATTGAAAAGGATAAAGAGATTGAAAAGCTGAAATTAGAATTTGTCTTATTAAGGAAGAAGGTTCAGGAAAGTAACATGAATCACAGTTCATCAATCCTATATCAGATAATAGAAAGTCATAGATCTATAAATGATAAAACTGGACTTGGTTATAAGGCAGCAGTGACTAATGAGTGTTCTAGTTCAGATGTGAAAGCAACAGGTACAGAAAAGAAGAATGAGAAAGGGGCTGATAAGAATTCAATTCTTGAGAAACGAGAAGAAAAGTCAAGATCATATATTCAGAGAAGAAAACCTGACAGGTATCAATACAAATTCAATGGCTATTGTTTTTTTTTGTTACAATTATGGACACAAGGCCGCATTGTGTGATAAGTTTTCAAGAAATATATCTCAACATAATTGTTATGAGAAGCCCAGACATGGGTATGAAAAAAGGACAGATTTGACAAGTCAAAACAGAAACAGGTTTGATGTTCTGAATCATGAAACATAATGTTATAAGTGTCAAAAAAATTTCCATATCTCAAGAAATTTTCCTACTAACTTTCAAAAAGTTAGTAAACCCATCTATACTCATCAACCAACTCAAATCTGGAAAAGGAAGATAGAAAATCTGAAGGCTGAACAATGTAACGTAGCCCTGCAAGCTGAACATAAAATCAAATGGATAATAGACAGTGGATGCTCCAAACATATGACAGGAAGTAAAAATTTGTTTATCAAACTAGACAAAGGAAAAGAGGGGTCTGTCACATTTGGGAATGATTAGACAGCTAGAATAATTGGAAGAGGGACTGCATGTTTAAACAGTAAGAAAAACTTGGCTGAAAATGTCCTGTTGATAGAAGACATGGAACATAACTTGCTGAGTGTTAGTCAAACATGTGATAAGGGACGCTACATTATATTTGATTCAAATGGATGTCAAATTAGAGATGTGAAAATAGATAAACTAATAGGTACAGCCACAAGAAGTGCAAGCAATGTCTATATTTTGGATGAGAAAAAGAATGAATGCTGTCTTAGTAATGAGAATGAAAGGTGGTTGTGGCACAAGAGACTAGGTCACATCAATTTTGATAATCTGATCAACATGAGTAAGAATGAAGCTGTAAGAGATTTACCATCTTTAAAGAATCTCTTAGGTTCAGTGTGCAAGCAATGTCAACATGGGAAACAAGCAAGAGTCAGATTTAAAACAAAAGAATACTCCACAACTAAACCACTTGAGATAGTGCATACTGATATTTGTGGGCCCATGAGAACAAAAGGGATGAAAGGAGAAAAGTATTTCTTATTATTAGTGGATGATTACACTAGAATGACTTGGCTTTACTTATTGAAAAAGAAATCTGAACCTTTTGACTGTTTTCAAACATTTAAAGAATTTGTTGAAAATGAATGTGACAAGAAAATAAAGTGCCTGAGATATGATAATGGAGGAGAGTACGTGTCAAATGAATTTAACAAATTTTGTGATGTGAACGGGATAAAGAGACACTTCTCTATGACTAAAACACCTCAGTAGAATGGGGTAGTAGAAAGGAAAAACAAAACAGTAGTAGAGATGGCTAGAACCATGCTCCATGAAGCAAAGTTGAGTAATGTGCTTTGGCCTCGAGCTATTCACACAGCAGTTCACATTCTGAATCGATGTCTGCTAAGAAACAATCAGTATGTCACGCAATATCAAATGTGGAAAGGAAGACCAGCCAGCGTTAAACATTTCAGTATTTTTTGCTGTAAGTGTTATATCAAACGAGTAGATCCTCATTTGGGAAAATTAGACTCTAGAACCGATGATGGAGTATTAGTTGGCTACTCCTGTTCTGGAAAAGCATATAAATGCTATAATTTTAGACTAAGAAAGATCGTTGAAGCAATAGATGTAACTTTTGATGAATCTGCATTCTTAAAAACAAAGACTAAGCAAAAGGAGTTTGAGATTCATGATATATTTGACAAGCACAGGTCAGATGATGAAGAGGATGAAATAGAAGAGGTTAAGGATGATGACAGTTATAGATCTACATGTGATGATGAACAATGCTCCAGTCCTTCAAAAAATGAAATTTCAACAAAATATCCAAGTAATTGAATACAAAAAAATCACCCTGAAGAATTAATTATTGGGGATATAAACTCAAGTGTCGAGACAAGAAGTAAAAGACAACAACCCATCCTTGAAAAGCAGGTATCACTTCTCTCTCTGACTGAACCAAAAAACGTGAATGCTATCAAAGATGAACATTGGGTAAATTCCATGAAGGAAGAGCTTAGTCAAATAGAAAAGAATCATACCTGGGAACTAGTTCCTAGACCTACAAACAAAAATGTAATAGGAGAAAAGTGGGTGTTCAGGAATAAACTGGATGATACAGGAAAAGTAACCAAAAATAAAGAAAGACTAGTCTGCAAAGTTTATGCATAGGTAGAAGGGATTGATTACAGTGAAACATTTTCCCATGTTGCTAGAATGGAAGCAATAAGGTTGATCTTAGCATATGCCAGCTCCAAACAAATCAAAGTCTACCAAATGGATGTGAAGTCAGTTATTCTGAATGGTGATTTGGAAGAGGAAGTCTACATGGAGCAGCCAGAAGGATTTCATGTACAAGATGCATCACAGCTTGTTTACAGATTGAGGAAAGCATTATATGGATTAAAGAAAGCACCTAGGGCATGGTACTCTAGAATAGATAACTACTTGATGCAGCAAGGATTCAAGAAAGGTCACACAGATAGTAATCTGTACATTAAAGAAGAGAATAACAGTCTGATTATTATAGAAGTTTATGTTGATGACATAATTTTTGGGAGTGACAATGATAGAGTGAGCACAAAGTTCGCTGAAAGCATGCAGCAGGAATTCGAAATGTCTATGCTAGGAGAAATGAAGTTCTTTCTTGGATTACAAATCAATCAATGTGACAGAGGTATCTCTATCTCTCAGACTAAATACATTAATGAAATGTTAAAGAAATTCAAAATGGAGGACTGTAAGCCAGTTGGTACACCTATGGTCACTGGATGTAAACTCAGTCAAGATGATGACTCTGGAGATGTAGATCAGACTATATACAGATCTATGATTTTCAGTCTACTCTATGCTACAACAACTAGACCAGACATTATGCAGGTTGTTTGTCAGGTTGGAAGATTTCAGGCTTCACCTAAGAATGGTCACTTGTTGGCTGTAAAGAGGATTTTTAGATACTTAAAAGGAATAGCAAATCATGGTTTATGGTATCCAAAATATAAATCTCTAGACCTATATGCATTCACTGATGCTGACTGGGCTAGATGTGTTGATGATAGGAAAAGTACCAATGGTGCTGCCTTCTTTCTTGGAGGTTGTTTTGTAAGCTGGTCCAATAAGAAACAATCATATGTTTCATTATCTACAGCTAAAGCAGAGTATATAGCAGCAGCAGGATGCTGCACCCAGATTTTTTGGATGAAGAAGATGTTGAAGGATATGCACATACAGAATGATGATCCCATTCCCATTTTCTGTGATAATACAAGTGCAATAAGCATTTCAAAGAACCCAGTGATGCATTCAAAGACTAAACACATACCCATCAAATATCATTTTCTGAGAGAGCAGGTGCTGTCCAAAGTTATTAAGCTTGAATATGTTGGAACAAAAGACTATATTGCTGATATTTTCACTAAGCCATTTCCCAAATCTGATTTTGAAATGCTTCGAGCTCAGCTGGGGGTTTGTCCCCTATGAATATATTCGCATTCACATTACAGGTTGCCAAGCTCTTTATGGCTCTGATTTCTCGTTGGCATATGATTATAGCTTCTGCTTTCTTGTTTTCTGGACACATTCTGTATAGATTGAAATAGTGACAGGGGGGACATATTCACAGGGGGAGTTCTCTTTCTATCTTTAACATGGATGTCAAAAGGGGGAGCAAGCTTTCAAAGTTTGTCATCATGTCAAAGGGGGAGTTTGTTAGCCAGTTTTGCTATACAGTCTGAATCTTGCCATATGCCAAACTTTGAATGCTTTACTCATAGGCAAATCCACAGCAGGATGAATCAAAGGAAGTCACATCAATAATGAAGCAAATGTTAATGTTACAGCCACAGATGAGAACAATGTCACAGCTCTAAATGTTGCACAGAATAATCGCATATTGAAAAGAATGATTACACAGTTCACTACAACAGAGGATGTTGTTATACATTCAAATACATGAAACAGAAAGATGAGAATGATCAAGTGTTACATCTATACAAAGATTCACAATGGCCGGAAAGATAATGATTCTTCATCTGCAACGGCGGAAGGGTAGTGGCTTCAAAGTGCTACAAAGCACATCAGAGATCAAAAGAGATTTACATCGAAAGACAAATGGCTTTACCAGCTGAAAGAAAACACACCAAAGTCAGGTGAAACATGGGCGTGAAAACCCTCGATCGACAGTCAGAAGGTATTAACATCGGAAGAAAAATGGATTTCCTAGCCGCAACAGTGGAAGAAGAAAAGGATACAGCCACGTAAAGCACGTCGGAGGTCGGATCGCTTTGCACTTCGGAGGCCTAACCACTTTGGGAGCCACAACAGCGGAGGCGAAAAGGTTAGAGATAAGTGATGCGGGCGGGAAAATCTTGATCAGAGATCAGAGGACTTTGACATCGGAAGGAAAAAGGATTCCCCAGCCACAATGGCAGAAGAGAACAGGCTTCAGACACACAATGGAAAGGTTAACACACATCGGCAGTCAGATCTCTTTAAGCTTCGGACAAGTTGATGCTTTCAGCAGTTGCAATGGCGAAAGGGCAAAGGGCGTGACCTTCCACAACGGTGAGTGTTAAATGGATGAAAGGAAAAGGATTCCCATAGCCGCAAGGGCAGAAGCCCACGACTGATGGAAATAACAAACGGGTCCGCAATAGTGAACGACCAAAGCACTAATCGGAAGAGGAAGCAGTTTTCCTTCCGTAACGGCGGAAAAAGAAATGATGAAAAGCTCCGATGCGAAAAACCAAAGGTCATCCGATGTGAAACGAACTGTAACAGAGAAAAGTATCGAAACCAAAACGAATGTTCATCCACTACTTCAGTGTAACCTTTGAAGAAGAATACGAAGGGATCGATACAGTTGAGGATTCGAAGAGTATTCGAGCAGGAAGATTAATAGGTATGATGAACCTGAAATGCGAACCATTTAGTAACTGCTAGTAATGATGATTTGAAGAGTAAGAATTGGTATAGAGGTTTTTGAAGCTGAACCATTTTGGTAATGGGTTGAGGATGCTGAAGCTGAACCAGTTCTGTAACGGTTTGAGTATGTTGTTTCGATGAAACTGAGAGAGAAATGAACTCAGAAGATGATATATATATATATATATATATATATATATATATATATATATTGAGCAGTTCAATAAGGTAAGAAGGGAGATAAGATATTGAGCACATTGCAGAAAGGGATTGAAGAGCTGAATACGATGATAGTTTTAGAGTATGAATAGTCTAGATGAGAAAGAAAATCAGAATGATACAGTGACAGTCTCGGTGAGTTTTGTATGTGCTTAGACTTGATGATAAACAAAGAAAAATGTATAGAGATAGAGTTATAACATCTATTGTGAATATATGCAATACTGTATAATTCATATTCATAATGTAAATGCTGATTTATAAAGCCTAGTCATAGACAGTGAGGGGTCGTAAGGATTTGATTCATTCTGTAAATCACCTGTTCTCTGCGGTGTTGTAGCATCCCTCTGGTTGTTGCCAGAAAATAGAAACAAGTTGGTGCTTGTATAATTGGAAGTTGGAGCTTCCAGAGGTTGCAGCCTCGTCTGGGTTGAAGCTCAGGCAAAATAAAAGAATGTAAAGAGGAGTTGGAGCTTACCTTTCATTCTTAAAAAGAAGAGTTTTTACTGTTTCCTCATGAAAACATTATGTCTTGTGTTCGTTGATGTGATTGAGTGTTGAATGTAATTTAAATTTGCTGCTATATGTTGAATGG
>LPNX011117558.1:161448-193618 GCA_001517045.1 Pseudotsuga menziesii
GTTTATCTAATTTTTTAATATCTCCATGGTGCAAACTTATAATAGAGAATACACGATTCTCATTAGTATAACTTACAATGCAAACATAAACATAAATCTCACTACCTTTTACTAGCGATATTGCAAACGTTGGTTATTGATAAATTAAATAATCTATTGCTTTGGGTTACGAGGCTGAAGGATTATATTATGTGGTGAGTCAACATTGTAATAACGCTGAGATAAATTTTAACGTTAATCAATTAACATCATGTTGTAAACCCACGCCAATAACACTATGCACCAAGCGTTGAAACGATTATTGAAATGATTTGAAACCCATGCAAACTATAATGTGGTTTTTGATGAAATCATTTGTTGAATAAATTGATTTTTGAAACGCAGGTGAATATAAAAAGTCAACCCACTGCATGGTGAAAATATTGCGACCACATGGATGTTTCTTGGCCATGCACCGGTTGCTTATAAATTCGTCAACCCTAACCTTCGGCTCATTCGACCTCCGTCATTTGCGTTGGCTTTGTGGGCTGTTCTGCAAGCTTCCATGCCGGCCGTGAGTTGCAGACAACTACAGTGGCTTCAACACTGTCATTAGTTGTGGCTTATTCCCTTGAGCTAGGTTCTATTATTCGTCGTCACTGTAATTTTCTTTCTTTGGTTAGAGTTCACTACTTCTTCTTGCAAATGGCTTATGATTGCATGAAATTCCTTTCTTCTCCTCTCTCATGGTCTATCCTTGGTGAAAGCTTTGGGATTATTGTATGTAATGGTGTTGCTCCTTTGTCTTAGGGTTCTGGAGTTTGGTTCACCTATTTTCCTGTAGTGGCAGTCTGACTCCATGCTTACAGACTCCTTGCAACCATTACTTAAGCTTACCCACCGCTGCTGTTAGTTGTGAAATACCAGAGTCCGTCATCTCCATCCTCGATGAGCATGAGGGTTTTACAATTCTTCATGCTGGTTGTGGTATTATTGTTCGTCCGGGGCTCCATCGTTTTCGTTTCCAGCTAAGGTGAGTAAAATAAAATTTTAGAACTATTGTTGTTTGTGGTTTTAATTTTCATAGGGGTTTCTGAAATTAAAATATTTTTGGTTATTTATTATGCAGGTTGGCTCGTCTCCAAAGCTGGTCATTGCACTGTATAGATGGCTCCCCGAAGCATTCTCGGTAAGCTCTAGTTTTGAATCTGGATTCCCCTGCTTGTACAGACTCTTGTAGTTGGAAAGTCTCGACTGTGTTGCACCCAGTATCAGGTTGTTGTCCTTCATTTTCCTTTTATAGAATTTTTGGTTTTAGTTAAAACCCTTGCATGTCGCAAGGTGACTACAGCTTTGACCTGTGACTACAGCTTTAACCTGTGACTATAGTTGTAATGAACTCATAGTTTTGTAAAAAGAATTTCTTTTTTATTTATAAACGATAATATTTATGTTCATAATATTGTCTGTATATAATACAAATAATTAAGTATAGAATACAAATACTGAAGATTTTATTTGTGCATACACTTATTTAAATAAGACTGTGACTAATCTGTAACAGTTTATTGCTTATACTTGTACATAAAATTTAACCACTAGATTATGATTTGGTTGTTTTTATTAGATCAAGGGTATTATTAAACTAGGGTTCGACCCGACATTTCTCTTTTGCAAAAAGATAAACCAGTTAGTATTTGCAATACAGTTCTTACATAGATATGAAATATTAATTTATTAAGTTCTTAATATTTTTTTTCTGAATTGTTATCTAGGGTTTTAGTAGGATTACTTGTAAACATTAATTTAGTAACAAGTCTGTTTTTTTTTAAATAAAAGAATAATTCTTTTCCAAAAACCCTTTCGATTTATAGTAACTAATTCTCTTAGTTAGTTCACAATATATTTAGTTAAACAAAGTATTTATATTTTCTATCTTAATACCATAATTATTTTTTTATATCACTATCCTGTATTAGTAATATTTGTTAGTTTTTTTTTAACTATTATTAATTCTAGTAAACTAGATATGGTATCTGATACCTTGTTTGAACTGAAAGTAAACAAGTACTTTAGCTTTATTTCTTCTACTCCATAGCATCAGTTAATAAGTATGATACAAGGAAAATAAACATGTAACATAGCATAGATTAATATCCTACATAATTTAAATTCGATAAAAAGAATAAGATGTTGTGTATAGCGTAATATATTTCCTATTAGAGTATTTATAAAGAAGATCCTTCTATATGTGATGAGTTATTTCTATTTCTTTTTCTGCTGTACTTACCTACATAATCTAGTTAAGAAGAACATATAAGAATAGGTTATTGTTCTTCGCTGATAATAGTCTTCACACAGAAATAAGTTACGCTGATATAATGAAATGCATAATACATCTATTGATTTCAGGATCCTATCATATCTTCATCTATTTTAAAGACACTACCTGTGCTAGAGTACGGTCTAGTTTATTCCAGATGGGGAAAAACACAGGTAGGATTATTTCATCCAATTATAGATTCAATATTTAAATAACTAAAAGATTACAAGCTCTAACAGTTCACTACAAAACATGTAAATCATTCATGATTCATTCATTCTCGGATATAAACTTATAGTGTACGATATATTTTTGCAAGTCAATAATGTTTTGTATAGGTAGTTTATACTAGCCTAATAATATTTTTTTTTATTTTCGATTTTTGGGGACATTACAGAGACACTGCCATCCCCTTTGTTATTGTTGGTTTGGCATATGGCTAGAGTGTGTATTCCCTTTCCATATACAAAGTGTCACAATGTTGATGATCAGGTAGAGAGCTGGAAAGGGTATGAGTATATACCCTGGATGGATTTGGATTTTATGAGTCTAGTGAGACATCTAGTTTTCAGTTCCAAGCACTTTCAAAGATGATCAGGCTCATTTTACCCTTCTGATGCAGTTTTTCTTCACTGGATGATGCGTCTAAGCAGGTAAATGTTTTTATTGGATCTCCTAGGGCATTGTATGGGGAATAGGGGTTGAAACCACTTGATTGTACAATAGTACCCCCCTCCCAGAGAACTTGGTGGGCTCCATTGGACAACACAGATACCCTAGGAGGATGTTTTGGCAGGTTCTTGTTTTCGGAGTTATATTAAAGAATGATTAATGGCTATTGAAGAAATTGATTTGGGATATTGAGGAAATGAAATGGCATGGGATGAGTAATTATGATGAGAGTGATTCCCTTACAAGTTGGATAATTGAAAGGAAAGACTTCTAATGCTATCAAACTTAAATACATGTAAAAAATTTTACATGGTGTAAAGGATTTGGATGTAAAGAGAAAAGTTCTTGAAAAATCACTGTAGCCTCCATAGAAATTGGGACAAATTGTATAATGAGATAGAACACTCTTATTGGGTCAAATATGGCCTCAACCACTTTTAGGAAATAAGAGAGACTTGAAGGGTCAACAAATTTCAATTCTAGAGTTATGGCCACTTTAGAAGAAATTGATCTTGATGACTTGGTCACGAATACTGAAGAATAGCCCACAACTAATGCAAGGAGGAAAACATTCAAGAAGAAGAAAGGCAATAAAAACGATTATATACAATTCAGGAAAATAGACCTTGATTCCTCTCATAACCCCACTAAAGAGATCTAAAGAATTTTTTTACACTTTGAATAATTTGTATGAAAAGAAAGCACCCAGTCATAACAGAGTGTTGAAGAACTTTCTTAACTACTTGAAGATGGAAAAGTATCAAGGAGTGGCTTCATTCTTCACAAAAATATCTCAGGTAAGAGATCAACTTTTGACTACTGTTACTCTAGTAGGTGATGATGAACTTATACAAATGGTTTTTGCTGGCCTTCTTATTTCTTTGGAAACATTCTTGGTTGCTTCCACAAGTGTTAGGGAAGTACAACCTAACTTTGAAAGACTAGGGCACGATTGCTTGGAAGAAGAAGGTAGAATTTAAAGCAAGGAAAGTGCTGTTAAAGAAGAAAAAATTTCCCTTACAGCCAAAACAAAGATGTTCAAGAAATCATTTCCTCTAAAGAGGAAAGAGAAAAAACCTCAAGGTAAGCACCTTGATGTGTTTAAAAGTTGAATGTTTTAATTATGACAAGACGAAACACTATGCCATATAATTTAGGCATTCAAATAAAAGCTTCAAAAGAACTTTTCAAGCATCCACAACAGAAGAAGGACCAAAAAGGAGGAATAATTATAATTCCTCCACATCAAAAGAATCAATAAGAGAATACTACCTAATATATGCTCTCTCTGGAACTATAAAAAATAGTGTTAATTCTTGTTTGGTGGATGGTGGAGCCTCAAGACACATGACAGTGTTTCGTTAAGATATGAGCAACTATAGAAAGAAGAAGTTTTTTACTCAAGTATAAATTGGAGATGACAACACTTATGAAATTGAAGTAGTTGGTTCAAAATCACTTAAGCTTGATTCATGGACTATTCTGCATATTGAGGACATGTTGTATGTCCCAAAATTGAATAAGAACCTCCTCTTCGTTTTTGGATTAGAATATAAAGGATACAAATTAATTTTCATGGATAGAAAGGTTATTCTATGGTCAAAGAATGAAAATATGAGTTCAGTTGAGGTGATTGGGGTTCGAGAGAGAAGCCTCTACAAGAAATATGTATAGTGAACTTAGGAATCAGTTCTCAACACAATCAATCCATGTGATTTATGGCATTGAAGGCCTGGGAATATTCATTATAGATTTTCTATTGGTCTTCAAAATATGGTAATAGGTAGGCCCGAGTTTCCTTATGAACATGATGGTACTTGTAAAGGTTGTGCCTTGGGAAAATATCAATAAATCATTTCCTAATAGTAACAGTAGATGTAAATGAACTCTCGATATAATCCATTCAAATATATGTGGACCTATGAATTCACCCTCTTTAAGTGGTTTTCTATACTATGTATTGTTTATAGATGATTACTCTCACAAAAGATGCATTTATTTCTAAAATTTGAAAGTGAAACTTTTGATAAATCAATGAGTTCAAGGCTCTGATTGAAAATCAAACAAGAAGGCACATTCATACCTTAAAATTAGACAATGGAGGTGAGTTTGAATATAATGATTTTGATTATTTTTTCCAAGAAGTAGGAATCAAGAGGGAGCTAACAGTTCCATACAACCCTCAACAAAATGGAGTTGCAGAGAGGAAGAACAAGACAATTTGTGAAGCTACCAAAGCCATGTTATCTGATATTGATCTCCTGTTATCTATATGGGATGAGGCTTTTGGTACTTATTTCTACATTAAAAATTAGTGTCCTCATATCATTTTGGGGGAAAGACTCTAGAAGAAGTTTTCATAGGTAAGAAACCCATAGTTGATAACATGAGAATCTTCGGCACTCTAGTTTATATTCATGTGCCAAAATAAAAGCGATCAAAACTAGAACAATATGGAAAGTATTGGACTTTGTTTTGTTATAGTGAAAACTTAAAATATTACCGCATATATGTTCTTTGACAAAGGTACATTGAGATCAGTAGAGATGTGATATTTCATGAGGAATTTTTTTGTAACTCTAAAGAGCTTTCATATGACCCAAAAGATTCTCCTCCTGAAATTATAGATTCTCCTCATTTAGAAAACCAACAGGAAGAATAACATGAGCCTTCAATGTGAATTAATCCCTTAGAATCAGAAATACAGGACAAAGTATTAATCTTTCACATTGATCTAGGAACAAAGAATCAATCTCATTAAAGAATAATCAACAAATACTCACGAAACAGTGTTAATCGGAACCAGAATGGTTTCCTCTCTGTATATTCAATAAACAATGAATAGTTACAATACCAATGTCAAGCAATTGCTTGAATCCATGAGGAATTTGAATACCTAAGGACACAATTCGAATTCAATGAGTGATTCTAGCTTAACCGACTCTCAACCATAGGTTAACACTCAGTTAACCACCTGACCAAAACCCTAATTGACTCACCAAACCCTAACTAAAGTTGAAGTGCAATAAATGACTGAATCTTAACTGAAGGAGATCAACACATGTCATAGCAAGCCAACCATCAAGTGCTAGTGCTCCATGACTTCAATAAACCCCGATGAGGTTAACTGAACTTGAACTGACCATCAGAAGTTGGTGGAGGCGCCCTGTTGACTCCAGATCATTAAATAATAATAAATAATCATTAAATAATATATTTAATGAGAGGAGGCACCTTAACTAACTGGTTGAACTGATTGTAACCATCAGTTAGCAATTTGGTGCATTAATATCACTCAGATCACCCCCAAAGTGCTCCAGTTAGCCTCCTTGACTGTAGGTAGGAGTGGGTGTGACTGGATGATGGAAATTAATGTTCCACTGATGTCAATTAATGTCAATTATACTTAGGATAGTGGTTTAACTAGGCCAATTTGACCAAAAAGAGTGTGTATGGTGGTAAATGTCTCCAACACAAAGAGTTGATTAAATCCCCTCCGTTTAAAATACGGTACGCTTGGGCTCAAGAATTTTTACAAGAAGCATAGAAACTTAAAGCTCCTCGTGGAAATTTTAGAGAAAGCAAGCTACACAAGAATTATAGAGGTCTTATTATCAAGATCATTGAAGTAGAGCCTTCTACATATAAGGAAGCTACAAAAAAATGGGTATGGAATTATGCCATGATAAAGGAATACAATTATATCATAAAAAATTATGTATGGGAAATAGTTCCAAGACCAAAAGGAAATACAGTGTTAACTTTAAGTGGCTCTACAAAATCAATCATGTCTTTGACGAAAACATTTAAAAATATAAAGAAAGGTTTGTGGCACAGGTTTTCTCTCAAAAGGAAGGCATAGACTATGATGAAACATTTGATCCAGTAGTTATATATACCAATATCAAAACAATATTCTCTCTCACTTTCATCTTCGGATGTAAACTTCATCAAATGGATTTAAAGATAGATTTCCTCAATGGAAAAGTTGAAGAATAATTATACATTGAGAAACCAGAAGGTATTTTTACTCATAGGATGAAATCTCGTGTGCAAATAAAAGAAATATCTGTATGGGATCAAACAAGCCCCAACTATTTCATATTCCATAATTTATAGTTATCTTCGTAGCCTAGGATTCACCAAGAGTACTCCTAACTGCAACCTTTACTTCAAGGTTTTTCATAATAATTCATTAATCCTGGTGTTATATGTTGATGACTTGTTCCTCACTAAATAAGAACAACTAATCACTCAGTGTAAGAGGGAGCTCACATCAGAATTTGAGATGAAGGATCTGGGACTCATGCACTATTTTCTTCATTTAGAGGTTTGACAAAATCTAGGCGATACTTTCTCTCACAGGGGAAGTATGATATTGATATATTACAAAGGTTTGGGATGCAACACTGCAATAACTTGGCACCCATTCAAATGGACTTGAATAAGATACATGAGTCTTATTCTTGTTCAAAGATAGTGGATCCTACTCAGTATCAAGAACTTATTGGATCCTTGATGTATCTCATGCATACTGAACCTGATATTTGTTATACAATTAGTGCATTAAGTAAATTTATGTTTGATCCTAATATCATACATTGCATAGGTGCTAAACACGTGATTAGATATTTTTGTGGCACTGTTACTTATGGTATTGAGTACACTTCCAACAGTGGAGTAATGTTTCATGGTTATGTTGAGTTTGATTGGGCTAGTATCACACTATACTAGAAAAGCACATCCAAATATTGCTTCAGTATAGAATCAACCATCATCTCTTGGTCCAGCAGGAAACAATGATCCATAGCTCAAAGCACAACTTAAGTTGAGTATAATATTTCTAGTGATTCCTGCAGAGAGGTATTGTGGCTTAGGAAGCTACTCTGTGTTTTGTTTGGTGTAAATATTGAGAAAATTATTATCCATTGTGATAACTAGAGTTGCATAAATATTTATGAAAATCCAATGTTTCACGACAGATCAAAACACATTGTTATGAAGTATCACTTCATTAGAGATATGGTCCAGAGACGGGACATGCAACTTCTATACCTATGTATAGATGAGTAGACTGCATATTGTTATATTTTTATCATTTAAGCAATATGATCTTAGGATCTTATCTGAGAGAATAACATGCATAGGAATAAACACAAGAGATAAGAGACACAAAGAATTTTCCTTGGGGAAGCCATAAAGGAGAAAACTCAGCAACTTCCTTAGAGATAGAATGAGCACCAATGGAAGCAGTAAAACCCGAAAACATAAAGATGATCCCCAACAGCTTCTTCTCTCTCTCTCTCTCTCTTGAGATAGCTTCTCCTCTCTCACTCATGAGCCCCAGTGAGTGAGTGAGTGTGTGATAAACAAAGAGGCTCACACTCTATTTATATTCTCTCGTTCACTTAATGCCCACTCCAACATGTCGGCCCCCACTTAACAATTACTTACTAGGTCTGACATCTCTAGAATATTCTAATAACCCTAGTGCCCCACAACTATGTGGACTTTGCCCTCCGATAAACAAGGAGGGTTAACCTTGACACATTTGTGGGGACTATTTCCCCGACTTATAATGGAGGGTTAACCACAATGAATTTACATGACTTGTTTACTTTATTGAATCTACCGATCGAAACATCGGGGCATGCCATGACTCAATTACATTATAGGTACTTCCCATAATAAACATCGGGGTACAATACATAAGATATACAAGTGAATACATTTCGAAGTTACAAATATATCAACACTCCCTCTTAACTAGGAAGGTATTCTCTCGACACAATTTATCATCACAAGTCTTCTTCTCTATAACATCTGGATGATCATGAAGTCATATTCATATTCAAGTCGTGTTCATTGTCAAGTCATCTTCATCAAGTCTGGATCATCACTGGATCATCTCGAAACTGGATCATCACTGGATCATCATCAAATCTGGATCATCACTTGATCATCATCATCATGATTGCTTCCGCTATCTCAATCAAATGGTGCTATCTCTTCATTATTCTCATCACAGGAAGTTCTACAGTGCCAACCCCTTTTCATGTTGGTTGTAGGCCTAGCCTCCATGTAGTTATTCATCTTCTTCAGCACTTATATCTGACCCAATAAGAAAGGCCTACCTAGCACTTACATCTGACCATGTCAGAAAGGCCAAGCACTCACATGTGACCATGGGATGAAAACATCAACCATGTCAGAAAGGCCCAGCACTTATATCTTACCATGGGATGAACACATGAACCATGTAAGAATGGATCATCACTTATATCTTACCATGGGATGAACACATCAAACATGTAAGAAGGGATTAGAACTTATATCTAACCATGGGATGAACACATCGACCATGTTAGAAGGGTTCATCACTTATATCTTACCATGGGATGAACACATCAACCATGTAAGAAAGGCTCTGCACTTACATCTGATCATATGGGATGAACACATCCCGCAATCACATCAAAATGGATCTTAGTCCCAAACTGAGTATTTCTGGTAACTAGCCACGTACCTCCATTCTCCTAGAGAATGGCCTTCAGCACTTATATCTGATCATGTGGGAACACATCCCTCAATCACATTAGAATGGCTCTCAGCTCTAGGTTGAGTATTCCTGGTAACTGACCAGGTGCCTCCAATCAGAGAATGGCATTCAAGGCTTATATCTGATCATGTGAGAACACATCTAATAGTCACCTCAGAATGGCTTAGCACTCATATCTAACCATGGAAGGAACCAATCCTCTCACCACGACAGAATGGCTCATCCCTTACATCTAACCATGGAAGGAACCAATCGTCTCACCATGTCATAATGGCTTACGGACGCATCACTTCCCCTTGGAGGGAACTTCGATCTGGAGAAAACCAAGCTTCTCCTTAAAGTACTCAAACTTCACTCTGGCCAATGGCTTAGTCAACACATCAGCTATCTGTTCATCCGTCACAAAATATTGGACCTTCACTGCTCCTCTCTGCACCATATCCCTGATATAGTGATATTTGATCTCGATATGCTTCGACTTGTCATGGAACACCGGGTTCTCAAACAATTTCACTCAACTCTGGTTGTCGCAATATATACAAGTAGCATCCAAGTGGAGATCAAATAAATCAGACAGTATCTTCCTCAGCCATACTACCTCACAACTAGCTGAACAAGTTGGAACAGTGTCAAAACCCCAAATTTTCACAAAAATTTAAAATTTTGAAATCACATGAAATGCCGAGACTGCGGTTTATTAATAGTTAACGGTTAGGAAAAAGAGAAACAGTCAATAGATTAATTTGCATAAACTCAAATATGTTAACTCAACATTTTTCTTATTAAGACGATCTTAATTTTATCTTGTGCATAAATTATATATTTGGTTTACTGATGAGTTCTATTTATGACAGTAGTTGGAATCTGACTTTTAATTCCAAGGCTTACTTAGCATTTATGCTAATGCAGATGTATTATTTGTTCTTAGAAGTTTACAGGTATACATGACCGAGTATCATCTTTAAATTCATAAAGCATCCTGCAATATTTCTATTTACAATTAATAAGCTTAGATTATAAGCTGATGTAATTCAACCTACTTCTGTAAGGTAACACAATTTGTTTTCTTCTGTTACTATTGTAAACGAAGTTCAGATGATTATATTTCTCGCTGTAGAATATGTAGCGATAGTATTATTTCCTTTAGTTCTGAACAGTTTGTTTTATCTGCCTAATATTCTTTATTTTCAAAAAACATACCCTGGCAATTCTATGTTACATTTGTTATATTTGGTTCTGTCTAAGAACAACTTCCAGGGTTGATGTTTTTCTTATAGAGTCAATATTTATCCTCTTAAGTTAACCTTAGAAGTTTGGTAGGAATGTAAAACTATACTACAGTAACGAGAAACTGCCACAACGTCTAAGATAAGATCTCATGGATTTGTATTAAGTAAAAGAGCTCATAGTAAAATGTTCTTACCTTTCACTTGCCATTACACAGTTTGTTATCAACACTTGGCTAGTGTCTAAGATTTAATAATGTGCATAAACTATTTGTTTAGAAACATAAAAGGTTTTATTAGTGTTACATTTGCATAATGCTTGTGATCGTGTCCAAATGACACTATGCAAAATACTCTAGTTGAAAGCTGTGTAATTCATTTGCACCACCATGAAGGGAACTGGAACTATTAGATAGTTATTCTTACACTATTCACTAAACTATTTATAAGACAAAGATTTCATACTTATCTTGAAATACTATTGTTGACAACTTAGCTATTACACAACCTATATCCCAATGACAATATCTTTATATAAACTTTGATGAGTTGCAACCAATTCAAAAGACGTTAATACCTATATAGGGATTATTCGTATTACTATGATAAATGTTTATCTAACTTTTTAATATCTCCATGGTGCAAAATTATAATAGAGAATACACGATTCTCATTAGTATAACTTACAATGCAAACATAAACATAAATCTCACTACCTTTTACTAGCAATTCTGCAAACGTTGGTTATTTATAAATTAAATAATGTATTGCTTTGGGTTACGAGTCTGAAGGATTATATTATGTGGTGAGTCAATGTTGTAATAACATTGAGCTAAATTTTAATGTTAATCAATTAACATGATGTTGTAAACCCATGCCAATAACGCTATGCACCAAGCATTGAAACGATTATTGAAATGATTTGAAACTCATGCAAACTATAATGTGGTTTTTGATGAAATCATTGGTTGAATAAATTGATTTTTGAAATGCAGGTGACTATAGAAAGTCGACACACTGCATGATGAAAATATTGCAACCACATGGATTTTTCTTGGCCATGCACCAGTTTCTTATAAAGTCGTCAACCCTAACCTTCGACTCATTCAACCTCCGTCATTTGCGTTGGCTCTGTGGGATTCTCTGCAGGCTCCCATGGCGACAGTGAGTTGCAAAAAACTACAGTGGCTTCAACGCTGGCATTATTTGTGTCTTATTCCATTGAGCTAGGTTCTATCATTCACTGTTACTGTAATTTTCTTTCTTTGGTAAAAGTTCACTGCTTCTTCTTGCACATGGCTTACGGTTGCTTGAAATTCCTTTCTGCACCTCTGTCCTGGTCTATCCTTGGTGAAAGATTTCGAATTATTGTATGTAATGGTGTTGCTCCTTTGTCTTAGGGCTAAGGAGTTTGGTTTACCTATTTTGTTGTAGTGACCATATGACTCCATGCTTGCAGACTCCTTGTAGCCATTACTCAGGCTTACCCACCTCTGTTGTTAGTTGTGAAATACAAGAGTCCATCGTCTCCATCCTTGGTGATAATGAGGATTCAACTTTTCTTGATGCTAGTTGTGGTGTTATTGTTCGTGTAGGGCTCCATCGTTTTCATTTCTAGCTAAGGTGAGTAAAACAAAATTTTAGAACTATTGTTGTCTGTGGTTTTAATTTGCATAAGGGTTTCCGATTTTAAAATATATTTGGTTCTTTATTATGCAGGTTGGCTCGTCTCTAAAGCTGGTCGTTGCACTATATAGATGGATCCACGAAGCATTCTTGGTAATCTTTGGTTTTGAATCTGGATTCCCCTGCTTGTACAGACTCTTGTAGTTGCAAAGTCTCGGCCGTGTTGCACCTAATATTGGGTTGATGTCCTTCGTTTTCCTTTTATAGTATTTTTGGTTTTAGTTAAAACCCTTGCATGTCCCAAGGTGACTACAGCTTTAAGCTGTGACTTGTATAACTCCTCTTGTAGTTGTAATGAAATCATAGTTTTGTAAAAAGAATTTGTTTTTGATTTATAAACGATAATATTTATGTTCATAATATTATCTGTATATAATACAAATACTTAAGTATATAATACAAATACTTAAGCTTTTATTTGTGCATACACTTCTTTAAATAAGACTGTGACTAATCTATAACAGTTTATTGCTTATACTTGTACATAAAATCTAACCACTAGATTATGACTTGGTCGTTTTTATCAAAACAAGGGTATTATTAAACTAGGGTTCGACCCTACAGTTCACTTTTGCAGCAAGATAAACGTGTTAGTATTTGCGGTACAGTTCTTCCATAGATATGAAATGTTAATTTATTAAGTTCTTAATATTTTTTTTCTGAATTGTTATCTAGGGTTTTGTAATATCGCTCCCCTATGCCCTGGAATAATTGTAATTTATTGTACGAGAGTTTCTGGGTGAGGAGCTCAAGTGCCAAGGCCCCACCCGAGAAAAACCCGAAAGTTAGGTAAAGGCTTATTCACACAAAATACATTATGATATAAATCATATCATAAGCACAAAGAAAAATTTAAAAGACAAATATTATTAATTAAGAGAACGTAGAGTATCATGACAGAATGAAGGAAAAGTATAATAATAAATCCTCCTTATGTTTTGGGCTTTAACCCTGGCATAATTAGAAGGGAGGTTCAGCTTGAATGAGGGAAATAAAATCTTCCCTGAACCTTGACAGTTGTGACCATTTAGCGGCTGAAACAGTCGCTTGAATTTGTGCCCTAATCTTGGCATGAATTAAGGGGAGGTTCCGAAAGGGAGTAATGGCCATTAACCTTGACAGTTGTAGTGAATAAACGGTTTTGAACTCGGACCTTATTTAATAATTTGACTTGGTAGAAGGGGGGGAGATTGGATAGAACGCACGATTTATCATACTTAGGGTCTCGCCTGCTGTGGAGGAGGAGCGCTTAGCTCATAAAGGGAACGTACTCTATTTTTCTGTCTAGGATTGCGCTAAACTTGCATAGCTGGGATCGATCCAGAAGGGAACTCCTTCTTGCATTTCTTCCATATCCCATTGCGGTATGCTTTTGTTAGAATGGCAGGTCCAATATTTATATCCTGAACACGATAAGCATGTCGTTTTCCCTTGACTGCATATTCTTTTTATGATGGAGTTTTTTGTTGTTGTTGCTAGAGGTGTCTTTGATAAGGGAAAGAACATAGGCAATCTAACCCTTGTCTTAATTTGATGTTTTGACCTCTTCCTGAGTTGATACGATTGTGAATTTAACTATCGACCTGGCTTTCCCATGATTACACGCTGGACTGCATTGCATGCCCAAATCAATAACCGTAGAGGCGCTTTGTGGCAGACTACGTGTTAGTCTTAGTACCAATCCGACATACCCAGGTTTTTGCACCTTGTAATCTTTTACAGATCCTAGTTTAACCATAGATTCCGTCTTATACCTACGCAATGGCCTGAGTGGTGGGATCTGAAAAGAATGACCCATGTCTGTTTGGTCCAGTGTATAATGTTCATGTGATGTTTTGTTTTATAGTACAAGATCCAGCTCTTAATGTGAATAACAAGTTTAGTCGCAGGCTTGTGGAGCCAACTCCACCGTAGTTATGATTCGATCGGGATGCTCTAGTTGGTGTATAGTTGGAAAATTTTGAAGTTAGGGGGGATTTTGTTTGATTTTCCTTATTCAGTTCTATTCTTTTTCAGCTAGTGAATAGCTAGGTTATAACTCTGCCTAACTCTAGTGTTCCATCTTGGGATCCAGATCTAGTCTTAGAGCAGGATACTAGGTGTATACCCTGAACCCCAACCTCTAGATCCAACCTTGCATCACACCTCTGCGGCGGTATAAGTCTGCGCCTAAGAAATGATTTCCAGTATCAACCTCCTACGTGTTACAACATACCCACACTTTTTAGCAGCTTTAAAATCATGATGGTAGGACATTGTCCCCAAGAAAGGTTTTCTCTTCCTTTCTGTGATAGGCCATGAATTCTCTGGTCACCGATAATTGCCAGGAATTGTCTAGAACGTTGGGTGCGATTAGCAGGCTTCAACTGGGTTTTCAACAAACCATATTTTCACCACGAAGTACATATGTGTGTTACTTATTTTGGTTCTTTACCGCTGTTAGATGAGGGCTGCATTGCTCCAGACCCTGCTTATAAATTTTATAGATCATGTTAGTTTCGCACAATGGCTCTACAATAAGGGAATACCAGCTCTGCCTTTAATTGTGATGGATTCCCTTGCTGGAGTATGTTGTGCGTGAATGAAGATTTTAGTATTATATTCTGATTCTGCCACTGTCTACGATGGAAATTCATGTAGACTGATTTGATTTATGAACCTTGACCCCCATCCCTACTTTGGGTACGTGAATGGGTTTATAGCTTCCGTGGTTGTTGTTTTAAATCTGAGCCTGTGTCCTTTTTCTCCTTTTTACTGGTTGCAATCTGAACTCTTTCTCTTATTTTAAGCGGTCATGCATTCTTGATGTAGATTGTTCATATCTGAATTATATAATTAGCCTCGTCTTGTCTCAAGCTGCGAATGCATACCTTTGTCAAAATTGATGTTGGAAGAGAAGCATTGTAAGTGGTTTTCAAAACAGTCAAGATCTAGGGTTAACGTGATTTTCCAGTTTGTTAAGTATTCTTGCTTAACAGCTTCAATATCTACGAATCATGCTTTGGCTAGTTTATACTGGGTATGGGAGTTACCAGCGAATTCCTTGATGGCGTTTTGGCTTTTGCACTTTGGATAGCACTTTTTGGATTTGAGGTTTAATATCAACGTAGCTCTAATTCTAGTTGTGGTTTTAGGTATACAAGTTGGCTACTCAAATAAATAATTTTAGTATGATGGCGGTTTATTTGATATGGTTTGAAAAGGAGGAAATCTTCTAATTATTTTTAATAAACACATGTTAAAGGTAACCCGTTAAGGATCAAAAGTCTAATGACTGAGTTTTTGGGATGAAGATTAACTCTATACCTTTTCTAATTAAAAGACTAAGGAGGTCTATCAAGCATATATGTATAGTATATTATAAACTTCACTTGAATGATTAAAATGAAGGGATTTTGAACTACGGAGCTGAATGTAAGGGTCCTAAATAGGGCTGTTGAGTTACTAGTGTCTCTCTGCGCAGAGCCTTGAAGTAAGATAAAACCGGCCATGAATGAGCCGTGATTTTTGTAAGCACTCCTTTTGATAAAAGAAATAAAAGAGCAAATAGGTTGGTGGATGTAGCCTCGTGGACGAGGTGAACCACGTGAATATGGTTGTCTCTTTGTGTTATTTTGTTGTGCTAGATTATTTCTTTGTTTACATGATGGATATGGATGCAGTATAAATGTTTTAGTTGGTGAAAAGATTACTAGAATTTTAATTTTTGCAGACTTTTGAATGCTTTATAGCTTCCAGGTATTTGGGGTACATTACATATGGTATCAGAGCCAGGTTGAAACGGTCGGGCCTATTGGGCTCAAAACACTCCAGCATGTTTCGTTTTAACTAACGGTTGAATTTGTCTCTGTGACCAAGAGGAAAACCAACAAGTTCGCACTGTAATCCAGGAACCTCAAGTGTACCCAATACACTTGTTGTGTAGGGGAAGTTGGTGGGGGTAAGGACCTTTGTGTTTTGTTAGAAAGGAAATCCAAAATACAAGTCAAAGTTATAGATAATGTTAACACGATATGGAGTTGATTTATTCTATCCACGAAATTATACAATCAAAATCTTGGTACGAAGACCAGAGTAAAAGGATTAAGAGAATGTAACAAAGAAAGATGAAAATGGACAGCATGCACATGTACGAAAACTTACTTACAACTAAGGTTTCTATACCGGGTTAATATAATCTAACTTTGGTTGCCCAACTATATTCTACTTATTGATTTTTCAGTTGCTAATGTTCTATATACAGTTTAGTTTTTATATAAATAAAGCTATTCGAAATTTGCAAGTTTGACAGAGGTGTTGCTATTACAGTTTAATATGCATTTTGCATAGGTTATTTAGTGTTATTTACAGTATTGAAGATTCTATAATGTGGTCACATATTTTACATTTTGAGGTACGGGTCAATATGTATTTGTTGTTGATTTTCTTTGGGATTTTGTTGTCGTCCCATATGGGTATATACAACATGCATTCGCTAAGCTCTGTTGCAGGGAATCCTTCTAGTAGCTACAGTTGGATTGCATCATTACTTTGTTGATACTATATTTGACTTTGTATTTGGAACACTAGTTGGTTGAAATTGTTGTCTTCTTTGGAAATGTTAGAAAGAATGTGGGAATATCATAATTGCTGTTAGAATTTTTTATTTTGAAAGTGCATCCTTTAAAATTGATAAGAGCTGCAATCAGCCCAAAGGCAGTGCAGTTGACCTGAAGAGGTTGAGCGCTACAAGCAGATTACTTTCATCTGGGAAATAGCCCTCGAGGGGTGAATTGATGATCACAAGCTGGGCCGAGCTGCAGTGAGAAGGGGGTACTCAGAATTTGACTTGCACCTGCCTCCAACTGCTTATTAGTTTCTCTAGGGAATTGAACTGTGGTGGTACACAACCTCATTGACTGCTGTTAGAAATCTGATTCTGCCCATCTAATGCTTATTTTTGTTTTAATTGTGCCCATTGATTGCTTATCTTTCATTTAATGTTTCTCCCTTGTAATCTACTAAATATTCTCTCAGCTGCAAAGGTGACCGTGACTTTATGACAAGTGATTCTTTCACATGCCTGAGTTTTCCTTTTAGCATTTTTATCCGTACATGTATGTACCTAGATTGTGTTATTTGTGGGAAATGTATAATGCAAATCATTGCCAGAATGTGATTTTGGATGACCTAAGGTTTAAAGCTGCTGTATTTTTAGCACCGGGAGAAAACTTTAGACATAAACTGCCTACAGGCTTGGGTCAAATCAGAACAAATTGTGTATATGGTCTCTTTTTCTATTTTAAAAGAAAATCTGCCTAAACTCACCGTACACTGATCAAACCTTTAAAACTTATTTTACTGTTTCTCTTCATCACTGACAGTTTGACCAAAGTATTTCTTTCCTCCATAGTAGGCCATCTTTAAATCTTGGTAAATCAGTTTCCTTTGGGGAGTTGTAATCCGTGGGTAAATTTATGAGACAAAAGACAAGTACGTATGCAGTGAAATGAATTTTTAGAGACGTCCTTTCAAGTTTGATTTTCATTTGGGAGGCAGCATTGAATAAAATGTGGGCTGTATCATGGCTGGAAATGAAGTGTCTCGAACTAAATCACCTCCAAAAAAAAGGAAATATTTAGTCTTGTGAACACCACTTTTAGACCTTCAGAAAAGAGGAGATAGCATCCATGTGGGTGGGTCACAGGAAGGCTAGATACCTAATCCTTAGGGATTATGGTGCATTGTACTCATTAGTATCATTAGTTATTTATAAGTAATATGAAGAGTCGTCTGTGGTTCTTTAATGAATAGACATTTTAAGAATGCGTGCATGTGCAATATATGTTAAGAAGTCGAATGTGTGCCTGTGCAATTTATGTTTAGTAGTTATATTGAATTCTTTATTCCATGAAAAGTAATGATTCTGCAAATTATTTTTTTGGAAACATTTACCTTGCTCCATAAGCAAGTACACTGTATTTTATATGCTGAGAGATTCAAAAGTTAGTTATATTGTTTTGAAAATTGCTTTGTGATTTGAGAGATTCACAAATTTTTCTATAACTAAATTGTTGTTGCCCTGGAACACATGCCCTGCATAAGAGATCATGTGGTACGACTACATATGTGCGAAAGGCAACTAATTGTAGGTATTGCATCAACTAGAACTTCTCGTACACATGAAAGGTAGATAACAGAGATAGTTGAACATAAATGAAGGGTTTTTGAAAAATACTGTAATTCATGGTTTTTGTCATGTAAGTCAAAAGGTTTGAAAGGACAACTGAAGGAAGTATCTGTTTTTTTTAGTTATAGTAGGAAAAATGGCTAGTGCCATCACATAGTAATATCTGTTACACTTAACCCTTGTGACTTTACGTTGAGTTTATTATTGTTAATGTGGAAGGTGGTGTTTGCATTGTCAATTTTCTCAGGTTACATGTGGCATCTTGTGAATTGTGTTGTTGTAAATTGGAAAAGGTTTGTGGCTTTGTGTGAATGCTTACTTATCAATTCTGGTGTTAAAAGAACTGAAAAGGCTCTTACCGATGAATGAGAAATGGGGTAAGGCATGATTTATGCTAAAAGTTGCTATTCTTTGAATTGATAATACGATAAACTGACCACCTATAAAGTGCTTGCGGGATGGGGATTTATGGCCATGAAAAAGGATAAAGCTCCAGGACTATGATGAGTGAAATCTCATGTGTATAAAGTTATCACGAGAAGAGGGAGTGGTGATGGAGGTAGTGGTTAAAATCTACCTTGTTTTCCCTCGGGCCAGCGAGGGACCACTATGCATTCTGGGGATGCCTAGATGTAAGACATGTGGTTAAGACTCATTCCGCACACATTAGAGGACTGTCACATGAGTTGGGGGACTCTGTGAAGAGAATAACCTCTAGGCATTGTGGAGTTGTGCGAGAACGGAGTGCCTCAGCTTGGTGAAGCACCCTGAAGAGCACAAGGAGATACAGCTAAGAGGGGTACAGGGTATCGTCCTTGTGTTGGGTGGGATGAAGGAACATCCAAAGAAAGAATAATGACAAGCACCCCGAATAGCACAAAGGAGATACACGAAGGGTTGGTATCGCCCTTGTGTTGGGTGGGATGAAGGAACATCCAAAGAAAGAATAATGACAAGCACCCCGAATAGCACATAGGAGATACATGAAGGGTTGGTATCGTCCTTGTGTTGGGTGGCTTGATTTGGTACTTGGAGTACTGTTGGCACTTGACGTGCTGGGATGGAGGACATCCAAGGAAGGAACAATGCAGAAAAAGGTATGTGCATTGCAAGTAAACTTGTACCGATGAGGTAATATGTTGATTAATTAACAGATAGAACTAACAGGTGATCGGTTGATTATGTGGATTTCTAGCATTGACATTATTGATATAATGGGATTTCAATGCTTGTAGTCATGTTTTTATTGATGTATCAATTGCATTATGGAAAATAATTGGGTAATATGACACCAATGAACCCTAGAAAAATTGCAGATTGCAAAGAATCTATGACTTTTGTTTAAATTAAATTGTGAGTTGGACATGAAGTACTCAAAGGACTAAATTATAGATATGATACTGCAAAAGACTTGCTAAGTATGTTGCATAATGAATTGACTCTTATTGATGAAATTTGGGTAGACCCGATTTTTGCAGGTCCTACAAGGATCAGAAAGGAAAGAGAGATCCGAGCAAGGCAAGAAAAGATGACTCCAGAGAAGAATAAAAGTTTTAGAAACCAGAAAACACCGAGGACGGTGTTCTTTCTTTTAGGGGGGAAGGATGTAATATCCGTCCTCTATGCCCTGGAATAATTGTAATTTATTGTACGAGAGTTTCTGGGTGAGGAGCTCAAGTTCCAAGGCCCCACCCGAGAAAAACCCGAAAGTTAGGTAAAGGGTTATTCACACAAAAGACATTATGATATAAATCATATCATAAGCACAAAGAAAAATTTAAAAGACAAATATTATTAATTAAGAGAACGTAGAGTATCATGACAGAATGAAGGAAAAGTATAATAATAAATCCTCCTTATGTTTTGGGCTTTAACCCTGGCATAATTAGAAGGGAGGTTCAGCTTGAATGAGGGAAATAAAATCTTCCCTAAACCTTGCCAGTCGTGACCGTTTAGCGGCTGAAACAGTCGCTTGAATTTGTGCCCTAATCTTGGCATGAATTAAGGGGAGGTTCCGAAAGGGAGTAATGGCCATTAACCTTGACAGTTGTAGTGACTAAACGGTTTTGAACTCGGACCTTATTTAATAATTTGACTGGGTAGAAGGGGGGGAGATTGGATAGAACGCACAATTTATCATACTTGGGGTCTCGCCTGCTGTGGAGGAGGAGCGCTTAGCTCATAAAGGGAACATACTCTATTTTTCTGTCTAGGATTGCGCTAAACTTGCATAGCCGGGATCGATCCAGAAGGGAACTCCTTCTTGCATTTCTTCCATATCCCATTGTGGTATGCTTTTTTTAGAATGGAAGGTCCAAGATTTATATCCTGAACACGGTAAGCATGTCATTTTCCCTTGACTGCATATTCTTTTTATGATGGAGTTTTTTTTTTGTTGCTAGAGGTGTCTTCGATAAGGGAAATAACATAGGCAATCTGACCCTTGTCTTAATTTGATGTTTTGACCTCTGCCTGAGTTGATGCGATTCTGAATTTAACTATCGACCTGGATTTCCCATGATTACACGCTGGACTGCATTGTAGGCCCAAATAAATAGCCCTAGAGGTGCTTTGCGGCAGACTACGTGTTAGTCTTTGTACCGATCCGGCATCCCCAGGTTTTTGCACCTTGTAATCTTTTACAGATCCTAGTTTAACCATAGATTCCGTCTTATACCTACGTGATGTCCTGAGTGGTGGGATATGAAAAGAATGACACATGTCTGTTTCGTCCAGTGTACAATGTTCATATGATCTTTTGTTTTATAGTACAAGATCCAGATCTTAATGTGAATAAAAATTTTAGTCACAGGCTTGTGGAGCCAACTCCACCGTAGTTATGATTCGATCGGGATGCGCCAGTTGGTGTATAGTTGGAAAATTTTGAAGTTAGGGGGGATTTTGTTTGATTTTCCTTATTCAGTTCAGTTCTTTTTCAGCTAGCGAATAGCTAGGTTATAACTCTTCCTAACTCTAGTGTTCCATCTTAGGATCGAGATCTAGTCTTAGAGCAGGATACTAGGTGTATACCTTGAACCCCAACCTCTAGATCCAACCTTGCATCACACCTCTGCGGCGGTATAAGTCTGCGCCTAAGAAATGATTTCCAATATCAACCTCCTACGTTTTACAACATACCCACACTTTTTAGCAGCTTTAAAATCATGATGGTAGGACGTTGTCCCCAAGAAAGGTTTTCTCTTCCTTTCTATGATAGGCCATGAATTCTCTGGTCACCGATCATTGCCAGGAAATGTCTAGGACGTTGGGTGCGATTAGCAGACTTCAACTGGGTTTTCCACAAACCATATTTTGACCACAAAGTACATCTGTGCGTTACTTATTTTGGTTCTTTACCGCTGTTAGATGAGGGCGGCATTGCTCCAGACCCTGCTTATAAATTTTATAGATCATGTTAGTTTCGCACAATGGCTCTACAATAAGGGAATACCAGCTTTGCCTTTAATTGTGATGGATTCCCTTGCTGGAGTATGTTGTGCGTGAATGAATATTTTAGTATTATATTCTGATTTTTCCACTGTCTATGATGGAAATTCATGTAGACTGATTTGATTTATGAACCTTGACCCCCATCCCTACTTTGGGTACGTGAATGGGTTTATAGCTTCCATGGTTGTTGTTTTAGATCTGAGGCTGTGTCCTTTTTCTCCTTTTTACTGGTTGCAATATGAACTCTCTCTTATTTTAAGCGGTCATGCATTCTTGATGTAGATTATTCATATCTGAATTAAATAATTCGCCTCGTCTTGTATCAAGCTGTGAACGCATACCTTTGCCAAAATTGATGTTGGAAGAGAAGCATTGTAAGTGGTTTTCAAAACAGTCAAGATCTAGGGTTAACGTGATTTTCCAGTTTGTTAAGTATTCTTGCTTAACAGCTTCAAGATCTAAGAATCATGCTTTGGCTAGTTTATACTGGGTATGGGAGTTACCAGGCAATTCCTTGATGTCGTTTTGGCTTTTGCACTTTGGCTAGCGCTTTTTGGATTTGAGGTTTAATATCAACATAGCTCTAATTCTAGTTGTGGTTTTAGGTATACAAGTTGGCTGCTCAAATAAATAATTTTAGTATGATGGCAGTTTATTTGATATGGTTTGAAAAGGAGGAAATCTTCTAATTATTTTTAATAAACACATGTTAAAGGTAACCCGTTAAGGATCAAAAGTCTAATGACCGAGTTTTTGGGATGAGGATTAACTCTATACCTTTTCTAATTAAAAGACTATGGAGGTCTAGCAAGCATATATGTATAGTATATTATAAACTTCACTTGAATGATTAAAATGAAGGGATTTTGAACTACTGAGCTGAATGTAAGGGTCCTAAATAGGGTTGTTGAGTTACTAGTGTCTCTCTGCGTAGAGCCTTGAAGTAAGATAAAACCGGCCATGAATGAGAAGTGATTTTTGTAATCACTCCTTTTGATAAAAGAAATAAAAGAGCAAATAGGTTGGTGGATGTAGCCTCGTGGACGAGGTGAACCACGTGAATATGGTTGTCTCTTTGTGTTATTTTGTTGTGCTGGATTATTTCTTTGTTTACATGATGGATATGGATGCAGTATAAATGTTTTAGTTGGTGAAAGGATTACTAGAATTTTAATTTTTGCAGACTTTTGAATGCTTTATAGCTTCCAGGTATTTGGGGTACATTACAGGTTTTAGTAGGATTACTCGTAAACATTAATTTAGTAATGAGTCTATTTTTTTTTAAATAAAAGAATAATTCTTTTCCAAAAACCCTTTCGATTTATAGTAACTAATTCTCTTAGTTAGTTAACAATATATTTACTTAAACTAAGTATTTATATTTTCTATCTTAATACCATAAATTTTTTTTTATATCACTATTCTGTATTAGTAATATCTGTTAGTTTTTTTTAACTATTATTAATTCTAGTAAACTAGATATGGTATTTGATACCTTCTTTTAATTGAAAGTAAACAAGTAGTTTAGCTTTATTTCTTCTACTCCATAGCATCAGTTAATAAGTATGATACAAGGAAAATAAACATGTAACATATATAGCACAGATTAACATCCTGCATAATTTAAATTCGATAAAAAGAATAAGATGTTATGTATAGCATAATCTATTTCCTATTAGAGTATTTATAAAGAATATCCTTCTATCTGTGCTGAGTTATTTCTATTTCTTTTTCTATTGTACTTACCTACATATTCTGGTTAACAAGAACATATAAGAACAGGTTAATGTTCTTCGCTGATAATAGGCTTCATACAGAAATAAGTTACGCTGATATAATGAAATGCATAATACATCTACTCATTTCAGGCTCCTATCATAGCTTCATCTATTTTAAACAGACTACCTGTGCTAGAGTAGGGTCTGGTTTATTCCAGACGGGGAAAAACACAAGTAGGATTATTTCATCAAATTATAGATTCAATATTCAAATAACTAAAAGATTACAAGCTCTAACAGTTCACTACAAAACATGTAAATCATTCATTATTCATTCATTCTCAGATATAAACTTATAGTGTACGATATATTTTTGCAAGTCAATAATGTTTCGTATAGGTATTTTATACTAGCCAAATAATAATTCATTTTTTTTTCAATTTTTGGGGACATTACAGAGACACTGCCATCCCCTTTGTTATTGTTGTTTTGACATATGGCTAGAGTGTGTATTCCCTTTCCATATCCAAAGTGTCACAATGTTGAGTTGGTGGTCATCCTTTGTTCTAGCCTTGTAAATTTTGGCCTTCACCCTTCTAGCAAATTTACTACAACTATAAAGTGAGTATGGTCTTGAAAGTCTGATTTGAGTTATGATTAATAAATGAAACCCTATATATATATATTTGATTGATGAACTGGCAGTGAAGTGATTGCTACTTGTTATGATTATTACTAAAATGATTTGTAGAGAAATTCTTAGCCTTTGAACACTTGCAACATATGGATGCCAGCCTGAGTTATATTGGTTATCTCATCATTTACATGTTATTATTTTGTCTATTGGATATTGTTGATGATCAGATAGAGACCTGGAAAGGGTATGAGTATATACCCTAGATGGATTTGGATTTTATGAGTCTAGTGAGACATCTAGTTTTTAGTTCCAAGCACTTTCAGAGATGATCAGGCTCATTTTATCCTTCTAATGCAGTTTTGCTTCACTGGATGATGCATCTGAGCAGGGATATGTTTTTATTGGATATCCTAGGGCGTTGTATGGGGCATAGGGGTTGAAACCACTTGATTTTACCATAGTACCCCCCTCCCAGAGAACCTGGTGGGCTCCGTTGGACAACACAGACGCCCTAGGAGGATGTTTTGGAAGGTTCATGTTTCCTGAGGCAGATTAAAAAATGATTAATGGCTACTGAAGAAATTTATTTGGGATATTGAGGCAATGAAATGGCATGGGATGATTCATTATGATGAGAGTGATGTCCTTACAAGTTGGATAATTCAAAGGAAATACTTCTAATGCTATCAAACTTAAATACATGTCAACAATTTTAGATGGTATCAAGGCTTTGGATGTGAAGAGAAAAGTTCTTGAAAAATCACTGTAGCCTCCATAGAAATCAGGACAAATTGTATAATGAGAATGAAGACTCTTATTGGGTCAAAGATGGCCTCAACCAATTTTAGGAAATAAGAGAGACTTCAAGGGTCAACAAATTTCAATTCATGGAAAACAAGAGTTATGGCCACTTTGGAAGAAAATGATCTTGATAACTTGGTCACGAATACTATAGAATAACCCACAACTAATGCAAGGAGGAAAACATTCAAGAAGAATAAAGGTAATAAAAAGGATTATATATGATTCAAGGAAAGAGACCTTGATTCCTGTCATAACCCCACTAAAGAGATCTAAAGAATGTTTTTACACTTTGAATAATTTGTTTGAAAAGAAAGCACCGAGTCATAATAGAGTGTTGAAGAACTTGCTTAACTACTTGAAGATGGAAAAGGATCAGGGAGTGACTTCATTCTTCACAAAAATATCTCAGGTAAGAGATCGACTTTTGACTATTGTTACTTTAGTAGATGATGACGAACTTATACAAATGGTTTTTGATGGCCTTCTTTTTTCTTCGGAAACATTCTTGGCTGCTTTCATAAGTGGTAGGGAAGTACAAGCTAACTTTGGAAGACTATGGCACGATTGCTTCGAAGAAGAAGGTAGAATTTAAAGCAAGGAAAGTGTTGTTAAGGAAGAAAACCTTTCGCTTACAACCAAAACAAAGATGTTAAAGAAATCATTTCCTCTAAAGAGGAAAGAGAAAAAACCTCAAGGTAAGCACCTTGATGTGTTTAAAAGTTGAATGTTTTAATTATGACAAGACGGGACACGATGCCATATAATTTAGGAATTCAAATAAAAGCTCCAAAATAATATTTCAAGCATCCACAATAGAAGAAGGACCAAAAAGGAGGAAGAATTATAATTCCTCCACATCATAAGAATCAATAAGAGAATACTACCTAATATATGCTCTCTCTGGAACTATCAAAAATAGTGTTAATTTTTGTTTGGTGGATGGTGGAGTCTCAAGACACATGATAGGATTTCATCAAGATATGAACAACTACAGAAAGAAGAAGTTTATTACTTAAGTATAAATTGGAGATGACAACACCTGTGAAATCGAAGCAGTTGGTTCAAAATCACTTTAGCTTGATTCGTGGACTATTTTGCATATTGAGGACATGTTGTATGTCCCAAACTTGAATAAGAACGTCCTCTTAGTTTTTGGATTAGAATATAAAGGCTACAAAGTAATTTTCATGGATAGAAAGGTTCTTCTATGGTCAAAGAATGAAAATATGAGTTCAGTTGAGGTGATTGGGGTTCGAGAGAGAAGCCTCTACAAGGAATCTATATAGTGAAATCAGGAATCGGTTCGCAACACAATCAATCCATGTGATTTATGGCATCGAAGGCTTGATATTATTCATTATATATTTTCTATTGGTATTCAAAATTTGGTAATAGGTATGCATGAGTTTCCTTATGAACATGATGGTATTTGTAAAGGTTGTGCCTTGGGAAAAAATATCAATAACTCATTTCCTAAGAGTAACAGTAGATCTAAAGGAACTATGGATATAATCCACTCAAATATATGTGGACCTATGAATTCACCCTCTTTAAGTGGTTTTATATACTATGTATTGTTTATAGATGATTACTCTCACAAAACATGCATTTATTTCTAAAAGTTGAAAGTGAAACTTTTGATAAATCAATGAGTTCAAGGCTCTGATTGAAAATCAAACAAGAAGGCACATTCATACCTTAAGATTAGACAATGGAGGTGAGTTTGAATATAATGATTTTGATTATTTTTTCCAAGAAGTAGGAATCAAGTGGAAGCTAACAGTTCCATACAAACCTCAACAAAATTGAGTTGCAGAGAGGAAGAATAAGACAATTTGTGAAGCTACCAAAGCCATGTTATCTGATATTGATCTCCCTTTATCTCTATGGGATGAGGCTTCTGGTACTTCTTCCTACATTAAAAATATTTGTCCTCATATCATTTTTGGGGAAAGACTCTAGAAGAAGTATTCACAGGTAAGAAACCCACAGTTGATAACATGAGAATCTTCAGCACTCCAGTTTATATTCACGTGCCAAAATAAAAGGGATCAAAACTAGAACAATATGGAAAGTATTGGACTTTGTTTTGTTATAGTGAAAAATTAAAATATTATCGCATATATGTTCTTTGACAAAGGTACATTGAGATCAGGAGAGATGTGATATTTCATGAGGAATTTTTTTGTCACTCTAAAGGGCTTTCATATGACCCAAAAGATTCTCCTCCCAAATCTACAGATTCTCCTCATTTAGAAAACCAACAGGAAGAATAACATGATCCTTCAATGTGAATTACTCCCTTAGAATTAGAAATATGGGACAAAGAGTTGCTTAAATCTCCTCCATATAAAATAAGGTACGCTTGGGCTCAAGATTTTTTGCAAGAAGCATAGAAACTTAAATCTCCTCCTGGAAATTTTAGAGAAAGAAAGCTACACCAAAAGTATAGAGGTCTTATTATAAAGACCATTGAAGTAGAGCCTTCTACGTATAAGGAAGCTACAAATCAACACGTATGGAATTATGCCATGATAAAGGAATACAATTCTATCATAAAAACTTATGTATGGGAAATAGTTCCAAGACCAAAAGGAAATACTGTGTTAACTTTTAAGTGGCTCTACAAAATCAAGCATGTCTTTGATGACAACATTGAAAAATATAAGGAAAGGTTTGTGGCTCAAGTTTTTTCTCAAAAGGAAGGCATAGACTATGATGAAGCATTTGATCCAATAGTTATATATACCAATATCAAAACAATATTCTCTCTCACTTTCATCTTCGAATGGAAAATTCATCAAATGGATTTAAGGATGGATTTCCTTAATGGAAAAGTTGAAGAATAATTATACATTGAGAAACCAGAAGGTATTTTTACTCATGGGATGAAATCTCATGTGAAAATAAAAGAAATATATGTATGGGATCAAACATGCCCCAACTATTTCATATTCCAAAATTTATAGTTATCTCCGTAGCCTAGGATTCTCCAAGAGTACTCCTAACTCCAACCTTTACTTCAAGGTTGTTCATAATAATTCATTAATCCTAGTGTTATATGTGGATGACTTGTTCATCACTAAAGAAGAACAACTAATCACTCAGTGTAAGAGGGAGCTCACATCAGAATTTGAGATGAGGGATCTGGGACTCATGCACTATTTTCTTCATGTAGATGTTTGACAAAATCTAGGCAATACTTTCTCTCACAGCGGAAGTATGATATCGATATATTACAAAGGTTTGGGATGCAACACTGCAATAACTTGGGCACACCCATTCAAATGAACTTGAAGAAGATACATGAGTCATATTCTTGTTCAAAGATAGTGGATCCTACTCAGTATCAACAACTTATTTTAATCCTTGGTGTATCTCGCGCATACTGAACCTGATATTTGTTATACAATTAGTGCATTAAGTAAATTTATGTCTGATACTAAGAACATTAATTGCATAGGTGCTAAACATGTGATTAGATATTTTTGTGGCACTGTTACTTATGGTATTAAGTGCACTTCCAACAATGGAGTAATGTTTCATGGTTATGTTGACTCTGATTGGCCTAGTATCACACTATACTAGAAAAGCACATCCAAATATTTCTTCAGTATAGAATCAACCATCGTCCCTTGGTCCAGCAGGAAACAATGATCCATAGCTCAAAGCACAACTTAAGCTGAGTATATTATTTCCAGTGATTCCTGCAGAGAGGTAGCGTGGCTTAAAAAGATACTCTCTATTTTGTTTGGTGTAATTTGTTAGAATATAATCTGTTAGGGTTATATAATGTAAATAAATAAATAAATAAATAGTAGGAAGCCAAACAGGCTGAGCAGAAGGTGAAACCCAACCGCCATGTGATTTGTATAAATATAGGCATTTGCATTGGAATAATAATCAATCGGGAGTTATTACCAACAAGTGGTATCAGAGCGCTGCCATAACTCCTGCCTGTTGCCAGTCTGCCCATTCTTGGCATTCTGCTTGCCAGTCCATTGCCAGACTGCTCCATCAGTATGCCAGTCGAGTCGCATGCATTGTCTGTGTTACAATTCCTTCATGATTGAGTTTGTGTGCTACGATTTTGTAGAAGAAACCCTAATTCGGAAGCGTTTTTGTATGTGTATTATTCTGGGATCTCCTCCTTCTACTGCGTGAGTCTGAGTATATCAGAGCTGCGATTATCCTTTCACCATTTCCACCAGAGATTGGTGAATCTGGTCTGTAGTGTCTCGGAAATTCTCCATACAATTTTTGCTGGCCGCCTCTTCATTCCCCATCGCTCCATTATATGTTGATACTGCTACGTACAGTGGAGACTGATGTGTAAGCTGGAGACTGCATCCGAGTTGGTATATTGCAGCGATAATACTTTGAGACTCCAGCTCTCAACTATATAGATCTCGTCCATGTTCCATTTATTGGTACTAAAGTCATAAAAGAAAACTCTTAGTCTCACGACAGGATCATAACTGCCAGTCCCAAAATCATAACGCCCCCTCACTTCAATTCCAAAGACGTACAATATCTTTTCAATCTGCTGAAACCCTTTAGTGGGATCTATTTTGGAGTAGCGGTTCTGTGAATGAACATCTGATTGTAGAGGAGCGTGCTAGAAAAGGTGGGGCTCGACGGTTTGTTTCCCAGATGAAATGCCAGCACCTGTTCCATGGTCCTGTGAACCAAAATTGTCGAGTATAGATAGCTTTCCAGGGCGAGCTCCCCATCCGCGTCACGCTTTGCTTCACATCTTAATTGCTGCCATATCTCATCATTTTCCTCCATCGCAAAGCCGTTCTCAGACCCCATTTCCAGACTCTGCGACCAATTCGATAGTCCACCTGAGAGAGAGGCAGAAATATTGTACACCGACTGTTTCGATTTACTCCTCCATGTGAAGCTACATTTTGATTTGCATGAAGCTGTGCTAAAGTCACGTTGAAGGCTACGCTGGAGATGAGACTGCAATGCAATACTGGAGCTAAGTATATGCGTTGTATGCTGGTGGTATTGCTGAAGACTGGTGTTTGAAGATTGCGTTGAAGACCCATGGACGTTGTAAACTCGAATGTGCACAATTTTGCTGTACGTTGTGAGCGTGAAGAGACTCTGGATTGAAGCCGTGTGAAAGTTGAAGAGCCCGTGTTGTGAGAGCTGGGACTTGGTTACTCTCATATTTTGTGAAGTCACATTGTTGCAGAGGAGAGACTTGAAACTGCGTGGGAATGCGCTAAAGAAACAGCGTGAAGAGACTGCGTGGACTGTGAAAAATGAACTGAAGGCTGTGTTGGAGATATTATGAGCCTGCGTGGGGAATAAATCTGTTGTATGAGCCCGTGTGCTGAGTTTTCATGTGAATATTGTGTGAATATCAGACAGCTGCTATATAATTTGACCTAGTTTTATGCGGGAGCGTTGTAAGCAAGTGAGACCAGCTTTATAATTTGAGGTATATATTGAGTTTATATGCTACATATATTGAGTTTACATGCTGCATTGAAGAGCTGCATAATTTTTATGTATTGCCTGTGACCATTGGAAGTGCACAAAAAAAAACCCTAATTTGTGCCCTAATTCCTCTGGTGATTGATATCACTAAGTTGTGGAGCTGAGTATATTGAAATAATATATGCTGCGTGAGTTTTGGATTTATATTCCAATAATATATGCTACAGTTTTGGAGCTGAGTATAAATTGAAAGTTGTTGTCCTTTTTGATGGATTCACCATTTGCATTGTTGGCTTTTGGAAGACCCTGTACTGAATTTATTCTCCCTATATTGCTGCAAATTAACGCTGCGATACTGTCATTGTGTCACTTTAAAACCTGAAGTTGAGATTGTAAATCACCTTGGCAGAGACTGTAGACCTACAAGGTTATTGGTTTTTTTTTCTATTTCTCTTTGTCATAACAAGTTTATTATTATAATTACACTAACGGTTGTAAATATGCACTCTTTGGCATCTAGTATCGGTGCTTCCCTAGCTGGCAAAGACCAATCCAAAGACCCTTCCAAGGGAGATTGCAGCAAAAGAGGACGACGAAGAAAAAATTTCAGAGGTAGAGGGGGCAGAAGCAAAAGATTAGATTTGCAGTGCAAACGTTGTGGAAAGACTGGGCACACATCAAATCAGTGTTGGGCTTCATGGGACTCCATCAAAGACAAGCATAACTAGAATAAAGATGACCAAGATGCTAGTAAATTTTCTGATTCTTGTATTGTTGCACATTGTAATCTTGGATTTAATGAAATGACTTCTCTTTCATCTTACAAAGATTGTTGGCTGCTTGATACTAGTGCAACATCACACATGACATTTAGAAAAGACTGTTTTGAAGAACTGAATGAAAAAATAGATGGCATAGTTTACTTTGCAAATAAGTCAAGTATTAAACCAAAGGGAATGGGCACCATTCGACTAAAGATGCCTGGATTTCCTTGAATTCTTGTTGAAGAACATTCTCTATCTTCCAGAGTTGCAGAGAAGCCTGCTGTCCTTGGTGGAGATTCGACAGCAAGGCCATTCCATCCACATGTTTGATGGAATCGTTGAAATAAGAAAGTCCTCTGAAAACCAAGTCATCATGACTGGATACGAAGATGGAAAGCTGCTAAAGCTCAAGGGTTCATCCACAAGATTTCAGAACTATGCCTACCTCTCTCAGCATGGAGAAGGTAATATGTCATCTAGTTCATTGTGGCATGCAAGATTTGGTCATCTAAATTATAACAGTCTTCATTTGTTGAGAAAGAATGGTGTATTTGGCTTGCCCACCATTCCTAAAGAGAAGAATAAATGTGATGCATGTATTTTAGGGAAACATAGTAAGCTGACATTCTATGAATCTAATTTCAGAGCAAGTAGGAAATTAGAGTTAGTACATTCTGATTTGTGTGGCCCAATGCCAACTCCTTCAGCAAATGGGAACAAGTATTTTAT